>OZ010695.1:1806114-2020368 GCA_963932265.1 Thymelicus lineola
TAATTGAGGCAGTATTATACTCATACATAAAATTAATATTTTATATAGCTAATAATTTTATAATTATCTACCTACCACGAGGATGTGAAAAGTTTCTAGTGTAGGTGCATTCGGATGTTGAAGATAGCAGCACTATGCAAATTGCCTACTGCCATTTTGAGTACAAGCGGAAGCGGGATAACCATAGACTTTTTGGACTGCCTCTGGGTTGAGCGGAACGCAACGTGTGAATTATTGTTGGTTACTGAACGAATGATTAAATAAATTAAGAGGGAGCGGCGCGGGAGAGGGAGGGGGAGGGAGAGGGAGAGCGAGAGGGAGAGGGATAGGGGGAGGGAGAGTTTCAGCAAAAATGCAAGGAAAACCGAAGCAGTAAACATATCAGCTCCATTAAAAGTAGGGAAAATTTATTTGAAGAAAAAAATCTTGTACCAACTCAAAATACAAACACTAAAATAACAATACTTTCAAATGTCGTAAATAAATAAAAAGTAACAAAATATTCATTTTAGTTAGGTATACTGTATAAAACGATATTTACTTAGCTTTTCAATACGAATTAATAGGTGTCAATTACCCTCTTCGTTAGGTGTCAGTCGCTGCATTCGGGTGTCAATGAATATAGTTTTGCGCCTTTTTATTTTCAAACATATTTTTTCTTGATTAAATTATTTAAATTGAACTAAAGTTAATGTTAATCTTCTCCTTTATAGATAAAAAATATATTTAAAAAAAAATTGCACTTTCAAAGCAAACTACAATAAAATGACAATCTAGATGTCTAGATTAAATGCTTAGGGTTACAATTTTTGGGTATTTTACCCTATATAATGACTGGACTACAAATGGTAGTCTAGTCCATGTAATAAAATGAACACAAAGAATAAAGACGAAGATAAGAAGAAATAAAATTACTTTTACAAATTAATAAAAAAGCTCTTCTCTAATAAGTATTAATACGTCGACAGAGAATCAGTGGCCGACTGGCGACTTCCATTACGCCGCCATTTTGTAAAATAAACCAGCGATTGATAAATGGAACGCGTTTGAATTTCGAAATGCGCTGCCAATCCGAGCGTCACAATCTTTCAAATCGGAAGGTGTTCGGATTAATTCGTGTCCGAATTAATTCAGTCGGGGCTTCGCTTCTCCACGGAAACTTTTGTCTTATACGCACTGTGGTGGTAGATATATTTCTAATTTTCTATAGGCTTAGGTTCGATTGATTGAAAACCTACGGCAAGGAGTTTACAAGCATAAGGTGCGCGTATACGTACTATACGTATATTGTTTAATTTAAACAATTTTATTGATCAAAAAAATATTAAAAGTTAGTCGTAAACAAACCTATCAAATCACCAAATAGTATTATGCTATTTACAAGTCATGTATTATGTTAATTATAAAGATTCAGATTCTCATAAACCAATAAATTAATATTATGAACGACAAGTCATTAATTATATTAAATATATAAAAAGATAATTTTACTAAACGACGGAGATCATCCAGTATCACATAACCTGGCACATGCAACACAAAAACAAATAGCGCTTGTGTACTGTTTTAAATGAAAATTTTCAGTGACGTCATTAAAAAAATGCAAAAACCTTACAAAAATCCACTGTGTCTACAAAATACAAATTTCTTACGAAACTTGTTGTTACCCAATTACACAAAATTTATATAATAATATAATTATGTACTAGGTGTTGTTGATGAGGAAGTGCTTTTAAAATATTTATAAATATTCGCCAAAATATTATCAAAGTTATTTAATATGAATTAAATTTTCTTTTTCATTATAATCTCCTAATGTATTTAGGGGATGTTTTAGCCTTTGTATTAATAGTGGCTTCAAGTATTTTTTATAATACTTTACTTTTTTATAATAAAGTAACGGTTTAAATTGAAATTTCAAATCATATTTCTATCTAATATATAAAATTCTCGTGTCACAGTTTTCGTTGCCATACTCCTCCGAAACGGCTTGACCGATTTTGATGAAATTTTTTGTGCTTATCCGGTATCTATGAGAATCGGCCAACATCTATTTTTCATCCCCCTAAATGTTAGGGGTAGTCCACCCCTAAATTTTATTTTTATTTTTTTGACAAAATTTTTAATTTCTATTTTTTTATGATACAACATACAAAAATACATACAATCCTCAATTTTCACCCTTCTACGATCAATCCTTATTTTTTAATAGCCATTTTAGTAATTGAATCATTTTTCCTCTCCGGTCGATAACTGATCAATTGTTAGGCGATACGAAGTTCGCCGGGTCAGCTAGTATTAATATAGTTCTGATTATTTATAACAATATTTAATACAATTTTTTGAATCATACTGAATGTAAAGTTATCTTAGTGTGAGTACGGTGAACGTCACTGAACGTACCAGCTTATAGCAATCGATCTATTTATTATAGATTTATTATTATAAGTCACTATTGTGACTTTGTCCATTGAGTAAGGCATCTCAGGTTCGAGGTCCAACCGGAGCCAAAATTTGTTTGTCAAATAGAAGTTCCATCATTTAACATTTCGTAATAACTCAATAAGTAATTAAACAAAAACATAAAAATTCAAGTCTCAGTGCGCATTGACCCGGTAAGGTTTTCTCCACGAAAATTTAAATTCCCGGCCCCAATCTGGCTCGCACTCGATTGTCAAAGACTTGCTCCTAAGCCGCTTACGCGAATAAGAAGATTCCGTCCGATCGGCTTTGCTGCCGGAACTTTGTACTCTTAAAAATTTAAATGTTACCCCCATGAGCACTTCTATGGGCAGGGGACAAGATACGCGGATATAAGCTCACACGAAATCAGCGGTGCGGATATTTCTGTAAATAACTTACTTTCTCTTATAATGCAGCTTTAGCTTGAAGCTTCGGAGCATAAATAATATTATATTATTCATAAATATTTAAACAGGTGTGCAGATTTTGATAAATTTAATTTCATTCAATTTGATACCAACCTTTTAGTCTGAAAAATAAACTATTACTGTTTTAAGACTTGCCAAAAACAGTAAAATATATCTTGCCTTGATTATTTTCGATTATTTTCTTAATTTTAATTATCCCCAGAATTACTTATTTTTCTTTTTATAACCTCTAATTGTATTTGTTGTTATTTTGAAAAAAAAATATCTCCTCACTTATAACAATTACTGTATTAAATGTCAATAACAAAAGAAAAGATAAAATGTACCTACGTAGTATAAATATACGTTAAAAAGTAGCTTCACAAACACGATTCACAAACAAAGACAGTTTGCATTATTATATCACAATCTAGCAGGGCATCCGCATCATTTTAATAACTATATATTTAAAAATCCCCCGACAGTTTTGTTTCCACCAAACATAACTAAACACCATCTTGATTACGTCAGCTTTTAAGTGTCAAGTTTTTCCTCTTGTGGAGGCCCGCAATATACTCCACAACGCTGCTCCAGTGTGGATTGATAGTGGCAAAACTTGGATTGTTTTAGTAGGTCTCCGATGTGGCAACGACTGTTATCTAAAGATTATCTTGACCGACGACATTATTACGTGATTTCCAATGCAATGAAGCGCTAAAAAAATGTTTGGCCATTAGCTTAAATATTATTTAACCAGTGTACATGGATAAGGATAATGTATATCATAGGTATCATTTCAAATAAAATAATAAAATAGTCATGAAATAAAATTTCATGATTAACAAATCACGTTGTAAGCAAATAAATAAGAGGTAAAAAGGAACCACCTGAAAGCATATTTTAAAACTTTATCAAAGAGACCATTAAAATACATGTAATCCCTTTATGGGGAGTTTCCACACTTGTTATGTTGAGTGAATTAAGTTTACTAATTTAGTCTGTTTACTAATTTATTAGTCAGTATACTAATTTAATATAGTATAATAATTTAAGTCAGTATACTAATTTAGTGTAGTAATTTACCTCGGACCGCGGACTCAAGCTTATTTAGCTGCTCCTCAGTAATTTACGTTGTTTTAAACTTGTTGGTCCCGCAGAGAGGATAATAATATGGTAGTCGTTATTTCTTCTCATCTGTGTATTTTACTTTATTTTGCTTTAATATTAGAAATTTACAAAGGTTGCGATTACTACTTATCTTTTGGTGGCCTATGTACTGACTGTAAAAAGCGACTTTGGCCTCAAAAGAAGTGTTGTCGTCAGCTTCAGTAGCTGTTTTCTTCTTTTAAGTTAATATGCCAAACTCTATGACAGACTAACGAGTGTAGAGACTCCCTTAATCCGATTTTACTGTACATTAATGTCCATTTAGCCCAGAAAGGGAAAAGAACCCCCGATTTACAGAATTTAGAATGATACTCATAACCTTCAAACTGTACCTAAATATATACATTGGCTTCAACCCATTAATGGCCCACTACTGAGCACGGGTCTCTCCTCTTGACGAGGCCTAGAGCATACTCCACCACGCTGCTCCAGTGCGAATTGGTGGAGGGGTTAGTGGCTAAGCCGAGTGTCGGAAGTTTTCAAACTGCCCGAGGGCCTCCAACTGTTATTATATGATAACAAATGAAATATATACGCGCACCAATATTCCAGTATTTTAGAGCTATTTCACTGTCTTATTGTCGTTTTCCATAGATAAAACAGGTAATGAGATGGAGCGTCTAAAATACCCAGCTTAAATCTCCATCGCTTTATTTACAAAGAATAGCAAGAATGTTGAATTTTCGGTAATAAAAATCGACTTTGGGGATATTGACGGAAAATATAATTAAAAGAGGATGCTCATTCATTTTGTAACAGAGGGAATTTGACAGCGCTCTTCATCTATTTTCTTTATTAATCTAAGGTATTGGATTAAGCTGCGTGGGTGTAAGTGTCCTGTGAGCAATTCGTATGAAGTATGCTAAAGTCAATAATGAATCTGTACTATCAGTATGACCTTGTATCCCTGACTCCAGTTAAACAAAGGAAACAGGCCATCTGAACTTTGTATTGAAGTTTCCACACTGCACTTAACTGACGCGATATCCACGATTCATTCTAGAAGACCGATGGCAGCTATTTACATAATTATAATTTTTATTTATTCGACAATTTACAAAACCTGTCAATATCTAAATTACTCGGCTTTGTTATGTAACAACAGTTAACATAGCGTCGCAAGTTCTATAAGCAATTATGTAAATAGAGCGTCTAGTGTATAATTATAATTTCAAAGTAATTACTCCGCGCAATCGACGAACTAATTAATTGATGAAACACTAAAAGTTCTCAAGCGTATACTCTGTATGTTGATGATTGATATCTTACAAAGAAGCACATAGAGTAAGTATAACGGTAGGTTCAAAAATAATAATGGGTCCTTTGGAGGAACAAATGGGACCAAATATTTAGGAAACTCTTGTAAATCATACGAGATCCTGAAGGCTTATAATATAAAATCGTAAATGGTAAGAAAGTCTTCACCAGCCTGGCTTATTTTTAACTTCATTCAAAGTGTTGCCAACCGAGAACAAAAACGGTAAATTAATATTCTATAACAAGCATTCCAGTTTGACTATGCACGATACGTCATACGGCGATGTCACGACAGCCGGAATCACGCTATCCTCACGTATGTTGCCACACCAAAAATGCAACCGTTACGAGTCAAATACATTTATAAGTTAAAATAAAATTAAACAAGGTTAAACAAGTACCTGATGGATCACGTGACAGGATGAACCATTTCGATAAATCATAAGCCTGATGAACGTTGACATTGACGCGTAGCCACTGCTGTGTCGCTGTGTATCTTCAACCAATGTTAGCGCGCACACTTACATACTTAGTAAGCATAGTAAGTATTATTTACATACCAGTCACCATCAGGTGGAATAGTAGTCAAGCATTAACTTATAACCAGCAGGTTTAGATGACATAGCCACGGTTCAATTGCGCGATTTGATGTGGGTAAGGTGTATGCTTCCGTTTAAGACGCTTCGTTGGAATTAATGTTAATTCAGTTGTGAACTGACTTTGTCTTACGGTTTGAAGGATATTAGGGTCAGCGAAGTAGAATGACGCGGAGATGACGTAATGTTACCGTGTTCCTATCTTCTTAGTTGAAATGTAATTTAGTAATTAATGTATTGAAGGTCTGCTTACTGTTACACTTTACCTGTTTAAAATGCTGGAGGTCTTGCTATATTTTTTTCGGACAATCCGTTCATATTATCAACAAAAATATTGTTTTTACGTTATCCTACTGTTACTTATGTACTGTGACCTCTTATTGTTATTTAGAATGCGAAACAAATTAGAGACACTTAATTTATCTGCGCGAGAATCTACGTTGTGAACCCCAAGGTTCTTAGTATCATTCATAAACAGTTACAACTAAAACAACGGCTCTAATGGCTCAGTATCAGACTCATGGCCTGAAAACCTTAAGTGCGTCAAAAAGGAGTGGCGTAGTTATTGCTATATAGGGAAAAGGTTTATATAACAAGAAGTCTCAGTTTCCAAACCATGCCATTATTGGGGCGAAGGGTAGAGATATTTTATCACACATGCGTAAATATTTAAGTACATATACAAACACACACACTCAGGTAGCTTACTTGCTCGTGTGTAACTAATAAGCATGTGTAAAACTATAGAGATTTATTTTTAAAGTTTAAAAAAAGTGTCAAGAATCGATATCATTTTTCATTTTGACTTCAAAAAGATAATAGGCCTGCAAAATTTGGTTTCTCAAGATTTAATATTTAGTGTTTGTTATATTTCAATCGATACTTAAATATAAATAAGCCCAGTAATTAAGAATGTTGTTAAAAATATTATAATACGGAACAACTACACCATAGAAGGATTAACAGTCGGAACAAAATTACGGCTGGTTATCGCTATGATGAATTTTGATTATTTTCATGCCTTTAGCAGCACTTGCAAGGAAGACATCACATAGAAACAAACATACATAGTCAGTCTATGTATACGTCACATAGGAACAAACATAAGACTGATAAACATATTAATTACCCTTCTTTGCATCGCACAGTTGGGTAAAAAGTTATGTCAATTTAAATAATACCAGTATAGCTAAAGAACCTATCTATGCAGACGTCGCACTACGTCGTCGTAATAGGACAACATAACTTCAAAAGTTCAAATCGATAGTTAGATGAACCGAAAATTAATTACAAAAAGAATTGGAATTTAAACATTGACGCAGCATCAATTTTCCACTTAAATCCTTAGCAAATCTAAGTAAATCGCATTATTCTTAATGCAGTCAAACAATTCAGGCAAAGAAGCAGACGGGGCAATATGCATTGGAAAATAAATTTCGCGAATGAAATTTACGATCCCATAAAAATTTATTTTGTACATTCACTGCGATTGGTTTGCGTCTTCTCGTTTAGTTATTCAATTCTTTTATTTTTAATGCGATTGTTCAACAATGTTGTTGTTTCACGTATTGTATATAAAGATAAAAGAGATGGAATAATGTGACTGAAATGTTTTGAAATTGAAATGCGAATATTTTTTTACAGTACTTAAATTACATGACATGCTATTTTTACTGTGATTAATTCCAATTTTTTTATGATTTTACTTATAGACGACAATGCTTGAAAACAATAGCACGTTTGCACCTGATGGTAAAAGGCAATGAATTAAAATGTGGTGTGTGCGTTAACATCATAAAAACCTATTCACGCTTTTCTTGACTTGATCTTTTCTGTTATAATGTCATTTTTCTCTATAATTATGTCATCTTACCTTACCTCAATCAAACAAAAATATCTAATAAGTACGGGGCCATGACCCCGTTTTATTTGTAAGTAAAGAATAAATGGTGCAAGAAGTTCTCAAATAAGAGTAAAAGTGTACATGAAAGCGTCGTTGAACAGTCAGATGGTATTCAATGAGACGGATAAAACGAACGAGCCCCGTAATTATCCGGTTAGGTTCCTTGATCACGGAGTAATAAAAATGGTGAAGCGGAATCATATACCGGGTTCCGGATCTGGAGAAATCGAGTTTGGGGAACATCTTATCTTGGCTGCTTTCTCTGTTCCATTCTGTTTATAACTCGGTTAAGACGATGATGCTAGTTTCAATTAGTGGCAATGATGTTATAATATAAAAAAGAGTATTATTATTAGTATTTATTTTTTTAATTATCATTGATTAATGGTTGTTAAAGTACGATCCAGACCACAGTACTAAAGGGCTCCATCTATCTTGAGTGCAAGTCAAGTGGCCTGTTTGGGACCCACCTTTAAGTTTTTTACGTTTTATAAACTAAAATTCTCCTACGACTATACGTGCTTAATAATTGGTTGAAGACCTAATTAATAACTGGTTAAAGAAAAATAGACATACTATTGGTATTATAAATGGAAAAGTTTGTGAGGATGTTTCTTACTTTTCACGAAAAAACTACTGAACGGATTTTAATGAAATTTAGGACACAGTTGGACCATGGCCTGGATAAGATATAGGATACTTATTGTTGCAAAAAACGCGAACAAAGCAGGAGGTAGGGCGCTAGTCATAGATAAATAGAATCAGAATTGAAAGACAGATTGGTTTACAGAACTCATTTTAATTACATATAAAAAAAATATGTGGGAATGGAAATAAATCGAGGAAAATATATTAAGACTTTTATTTGTCCTTTAATGATTTTAGACACCTTATAACAAACTTCATCTTAGATCACGCCATCTTGAACTCATCCGCTCACTTCCTTCGCTTCCGGTCCTTCCTTTCATTCATTCTACCATGCACCACTCTCACATTCCTTCGTTCAGAAATCTTATGACATAGACAATCCTACATTTATTATTTTATACAAAGACGTGTAAATACTAGTATTATTTTTTTCAATCGCTGTACCCCAATGATATTATATGTATAAAAGAGGTAGATGGGTTACTAGCACGCCGACGGCGAAGAGCGAAAGAGTAGTCAATTGACCACGCTTGCTCGCATTACTCGCAGTCGCTCTCTCAATACTCTGTCGATACGCACGCTTTTATTTTTGTCAGAAGTGCTGGAGATTTGAAATACTTACAGCGTTAAAATGCCTTCGTGTGTTATGCGTAAATGCACTAATTACTTACGTAAAAAAAATAAAATTCATGGAATAACATACCACAAGTAAGGAATCATGATTTATTGCATTTTATTTCATTTCAATAATTCTCTAACAAAATAAGTATGGCGGCATGACAGCGCGCCAGCTTGGCGCCAGCCGAACGTAAGGTACTTGTGACGCGAGCGACAAACACTAGCTGTCTTTTTCACTATTATGGTTTTAGTAATGCTATCCCTTTTACATAATTTAACAAGCGCTGATTGGTGTACCGTTTTCGGAACAGATTTTTCTTTTGATTTATAAGGGCATAACGTATCTCTAATAAACATCATTGCTGTACCCTAAAATCTGTCTCCAATCCCCATTTGGAACTTCGTGGGCCTATTGTGGACTTTTGATTTCTTTTGCTCCAAACGGCAAGTAGGTCGCCGGTGAATCATACCTTTGTTTAATTCAAGCCACTGCCTCTGTTTTGATGTATTGAATATGTCAGTATTAAAGTGATTTTATGGATATTTACGATATACTGGAGGCAGGGTAAAATAGTGGTGTGAACTTATGTATCCTGAATAAGATATCCACATAAGATTCCTACATGCACAAGTAATAAAAATGCACACACATAATTTTTTTTACCTAATTTTATTAGGTAAAACCATGCGGGATGCAGACATTGCAGGATTGTAGCATTAAGTTGAAATTAATAATAACTACACATTTTAAATATACCAGTGTCAGCCTGGCGGTTAGAACGTTGGTCTCCCGAAGGACAACATCGTGAGGAAACCTGCACACCTGAGAATTCTACATAATGTTCTCAAAGGTGTGTAAGTCTACCAATCCGCACTTGGCCAGCGTGGTAGACAATGGTCCCTACCCCTCACACTGTGAGAGGAGGCCCCGAGCCCAGCAGTGGGAAAATTATAGGTTGTTGCTTTGCTTTGCTTTTTTTATACATTTTAAAATTAAATAACCCCCGACAGTTATATTTTCACAAAACATAGCTAAAAACCATATCAATAATGCTAGTTTTCAAAGAAAAAACTGCATCAAAATCGGTCCACTTGTTTATACGATGTCGCAGACTGGGACACAGACACATCAAAGTGTCAAACTTTATAACACCCCTCTTTTTTCACCGGAGGATCAAAAGACAGATGCCAATATTGTATTAAAACGTATCATTTTGTACAATCACGGACAAAACTGTTTCGTGACGATTACTATCGTTAAAGAACAAACGGAACGCTAAAAGTGTTATGTTTACATTTACGATCTACTAAATGTCGGAGTTTTTTGGGTTCGGTCGTTCTAAGCACGAGTAATTTGTTTATATAGGTCAATGCGTTGTTGCAGTCAGTTTGTTAATTTATGTTACCTATTTAGTTAATTAAGTAGATACGGGTACAGTTTAAATTAATATGAACGTGTTATAACACGATTAATCAAGTGTGTACAGTACAATCTTTTTAGTATACATGTAGATAAGTAGAGTAATTTAGGAATTTTCAATTACATTTAATATTGAACAGAGAAGGTAGTTTGTATCGTTGCTTTCGTTATTTAAGATTCTTCGATAAGTTTTATCAAAGGTTTTGTATTAATGCGTAGTATTATAGAGGGAACTTAATATCTGGTTGGTTAATTTTGATTATTATACTGGTCCAAAAAATAATTATTTTTAAATCATTTTAAAAATGATAAGTAAAATGTATAATGCGACAATTTTAATTTCTTTGATAAGCTTTCTTGCAAATATTGTCATAATTCGACAAACAGGCAAAACGGACAAGCACAAAATTGAACATAGATTCTACTTCTTATTAGATGTGCAAAACCCCACAAGGTATTAAGTAATAGATACCTAGTTTCTTAACTGACATTTCTCAAACAATCAACCGTAGAACGTCATAAATCAAAAATTTCATCGATGGCTTTTACAGGTCCATAATAATTACTCAAGCTGACGGAAGCCGGTCAGGAATTAGGTCACATCATGTGTGTTCGAGCAAAATATCATTGTGAATGAGGCTGCTTTGTCTTTGATACGTAAAAATGCTTATTGGCTCCTCTGTAGATTCCTATCTTTGTATGTTTTCGGTAAAACATCAAAGCTTTCAGATGAGAAATGATGTAATGTTTAAATACACACCATCACACATACATACCAACAAACATTTTTGACTCATGTAAAATATACACACACAATGCTTACATCAGGATCTGCTAATGTGACGTAAAATGTGTGCAATTTAGAATATTTATGCTAATGTGATATAAAATTTGTGCAATTTATTTATGCTAATTTGACATGTGTGCAAATTATTTATTCTAATGTTACATAAATAGCACACATTTTATGTCACATAAATTGCACACATTTTATGTGACATAATTTTTTTTCTGCATGTTTCCAGGAAATCTGGTTCAGTATATTTGAATTCAGTTGAAGGTACTTTTTTATTATTTAATTTATGTAAAACAATGTTGCAAGTTATCTTCATTGGTCATTTTCAAGTAATTTAATATATCAAACTTAGCTGATTCGAGCTGAGTATTGAAAAATTCTTTTAAAAAATGTATCTACGGAACTACGAATATCCGTAAAATTTTGAATAGAAAAGAAATCTGAAAGAAGAATAAATCACATCAAGCGACTGTACCAAAATAGTCTTTGTACAATTAAATTTATACTTTCGTACTTGTAATGAAATAAGCTAAATACCCGCTTCATTACTTAATGGTTATTGACACGAATGTACTACGAGCTACGAGTTTACTCAAACCGTGTTGTTTTATCTAGTTAGTCGATCTTTTGAAAGAGTTTACATCGAGATTGTACGTTACATTGAATGTAAGCGCATCCTGTTTGTAATATTAGGCTCGGTTTCCACCAAAGCGGATAAAAGTAGAGATAAAGAATAACGGCGATAGTGAGAAGAATGGCGCAGTGGACAGAGTATTTTCCCCAACCAGTGCGTAAACGAGCTTGAAATGCTTCCTTCCTCTGTTGCCCATTTTTTATTGAAGTTATACTTCTTTAGGCGCGTTTATGAAATAAATGGAAATAATGATGAGAGTGAAATTTTAAGATTTGTAACACGGCTAGGCTTCAACAGTGCTTCTTCAGTGCGCTGTCGGCTTTTTATTAAGTGCCCATGGACACATTCTGGGACAAATAGGAGAGTAGAAGTCCTGATGATATTAGGTGTGAATAAGAATATCAGTTAATTACTATGCGTTAGTAAGAAAACAGTGGAAGTTAGGACAGCTAGTGTCGGTTAGTTAATATTTTTAATGGTCTAGTTTTGGTCCATCGTCGATTTTAGTAATCATTAATATAGTAGATATAGTTCTCTCATTTGAAATTGGCTACAGTTGGTCCCTTAGTATAATTGTATGAAATCTTGTATGAAATCATCGCTGCGCTATGCTGAGGCTGAATAGTCCAGAAAAGCTACGGCAAGAGATGAGGAAATAATGATATTTGATTAGTTATTTACAAAACGTCACATTGTACTTATGTTTCTCTCTGCTTTGAAATTTGCTTTTAGACGAACGGTAGGTAGAGCTTGGTTCAACTAAAGCGAAATAACGTTTTTACGATTCACTTAATGCAATAACACCGCCAAACTTGTATATAGTAGAACTTTAACCGTGAAACATGTTGTTTAACGACTTTGTGTTACAAGTGACTTGTGCGGCGCGGAAAAGCTTAAGCAAAAAGTATTGCGGCTTTTTGCTAGCAGTGTTCTGCGCGTTTGACCTTCGATAAAATACGCCTCAAATGGTTTAAGAAAAGTTTTATAACAATTGAAAGGTTGGGAATAATAATAAGTCATCAAAAATATTACTTGTAAAAAAAACTAAGACTCGCATCTCAGTTTTTCTAACGTAATAAGTTGTGATTTCCATGTAATACCTAGTCGGTTAATTTATTCAGTCCCTACTTAAGGGTCCTTCTATCTTAAGTTATTACGTAATTAGCTAATTTAACAACATCTTATAATGACCACATCAATATTAAAAATCGTTATCTCTATTATCGATTCCCCACAGATATAACATACTTATTGTTCAGGAAAACGTGGGCAGAGCATTAGTTTAAGAATATCGATTTATTTTGAACCTGATGAAATACGTGACATAATACAATTATCCGCTATATTTGTATATACAATTTTCTTACACAGTTTATAATAAAATATTACTTCATATTTAATAGTATTAATTCACTGTTACACACAAATTAATAAAGTTGGTAAAACCACAAAATAAAATAATTTCGACGGCTGCGTTGTATTCGTATTTCGACCTCGTAAATGTGTAAAATTAGGGCAGTTAATGGATATTCAATGAATGTCATGTTAAATTATTATTTTCTGAAAATATTCACGACGATTGCCAATATTAAATATTATTTCCAACGGAATGTTAATTGGATTTCTGTCGTTCTGACAATATACACGTCATTTGATTGCCTATTACGGCGTATCTGGAAGTTGAAAAGTTGTAAAACGTTATATGGGTGAATTTCAACAAACACGAATTTTGCCTAATTACAGTGGCGAATTTAAATTTGCTGTTTCTGATAAATTTTTTTGGCCTAAATAATAGATAAAGAGTAGTACTAATTAATCATATACTAGAGATCGAAAAAAAATTATTAGTTCATGAGATATTTCCATTTGAAATTATCAAATGCCACCGAAATTATTAAAGGACCACCGGAATTAAAATCCAAGCCACCGAAATTGATTAAATTTAAACTTGCTGTTTCTAATACACTTTATTTGGCATAAATAATATGTAAATAGTATTAATAATTAGTCATATAGTAGAGATTGAAAAAAAAATTATTTGTTCCGGAGATATTATCAAATTACACTATCAAATGCCACCGAAATTAGGACCACTGGAATTAGAATTTGATCCACCGAAATTGATTTATGCCCATGAGAAATCATAAAGGCAGGATCATTTAATACTTTAAAGATATGATGTACATTTTGAAGAATAGGAGTCTAGATGAACGGACGGTGATTAAACAGGCCCACTGCACTTCTGAGCCACGTTTATAAGCTGTTTTCGAGGGTCCTCACAAATCGCATTGCACGCAGGTTTGACGACTTCCAGGCTCCCGAACAAGCAGGATTCCGAAAAGTATAATTTATGTGGACTATGAGAAGGCCTGAGTAAAATTTATGTGGACTATGAGAAGGCCTTTGATTCTATCGAGATCTGGGTGGTACTAGATTCTCTCCAGCGGGTGGCGGATTGACTACCGGTATATCGAGGTGTTGAAGTGTTTGTACTCATCCGCCATCATGACCGTCAGAGTACATGACACAGCAACAAACCCCATCCAACTGCAGAAAAGTCTCAGACAAGGATGTCATATCCCCAAAACTGTTCACCGCTGTGTTGGAAGACGTGTTCAAGCTGATGGAGTGGAAACAACATGGCATTAACATCAATGGCGAATACATCACACACGTGCGATATGCCGATGATATAGTCATCCTGGCGGGTTCCCTGGAAGAACTTGGTACAATGCTCGGGGACTTGAACAGCGCCTCATAACGGGTGGGTCTTAAGATGAACATGGACAAGACGAAAATCATGTCGAATGTCCATGTCACACCCGTACCGGTTGTTGTTGACGGCGCTGCTCTCGAAGTTGTAGACGAATACAATTACCTGAGACAAGTGATCCAGATGGGTAAGTCCAACTTCGAGAAAGAAGTCACTTGTAGAATCCAACTCGGATGAGCTGCGTTCGGGAAACTCCGTCATATATTGTCGTCCAAAACACTACCTCAGTGGCTGAAGTTTAAGGTGTTCGAGCAGTTTGTGTTACCAGTGATGACATACGAATCCGAGACGTGGTGCTTTACTATTGGCCTAATCCACAACCTCAGAGAAGCGCAGCAGGCTATGGAGAAGGCTATGCTTGGTATTTCTCTACGTGATCGCATCAGAAATGAGGAGATCCGTAGACGAACAAGGGTAACCGACATAGCTCGAAGAATTAGCCGGCTGAAGTGGCAATGGGCGGGCCACATAGTGCGAAAGACCGATAAACGTTGGGTAAGAAAGGACCTCGAATGGCGCCCACGTCTCGGAAAAAGGAGCATAGGACGCCCCCCGACCAGGTGGACTGACGACGTGAAGAAGACAGCGGGCATCCGCTGGATTCAGAAGGCTCAGGACCGGTCAGAGTGGTGCAAGTTAGGGGAAGCCTATGTCCAGCAGTGGACCTCCAAGGGCTGATGGATAGATGGAGACACGCTTGTATTTCTATGACCTATACTTCCCTATACGCTTTGATTTGCCACCGGAGCCATCGAGATTGCGCCACCGGACTTAGAATCAGAGGCAAAACTTGAATTTTAAAGAAAACTTTTAGTCACAGGTTAACTTTTATTTCACAATTATAGCTGAAAACCGTTAATGGAACCCTCCATAAAATTTCTAGATAATCTGCTTTGTACTTTTACTAATATACATGACATCGGAATTGGATGATTTTGTATTCCTGCGCCACCGCAGTTAGTACTTACGTGTTTGGCAGGAAAATTACGCAGCCAGTCGGTCATCCTAACACGCAGTTTGCAAGAGCACAACTGAACGGTGCGGGGAGAGCCAGTAAGGTGTCTTCCAAATCGTGAAGTAACAAATAATGAAGTATACAAAATGCGCCACCGGTATTGCTTTTTTTTGTAGGACATTTTTAAAAGATGTTTTAAGAGCTCTTGTTTAATTCTTAAATTACTCCATAAATATATATTAGTTGTGTTATTTAATGCATTTCTAAAAAACATTCCGTTTCAATGAAATTTATTTACCAAAAAAAATTAAATTAATAAAATATGTAAATAAACGCAGTTTGGACAGTACACCGGAATTAGATTTTAGGTCTTAGATATTTTTTTATTAAGAATCTATATATTAAATACCTCTGAATACTTCACTATCATGTAGATCACTACTTAAACTACCTATATAAAATTATGCATAATTGTAGTTTACCTCCACACATTAATTTTCAACCTCGCCGTCTCAAAAATGCACTTGGGAAATTCACCCATATTTTTTGATATTTTCATTATTCTGAACGTTTTATATGTACCTACCTGATATATGTATAAGACCAAAGTTAAAATCAAAAAATGATTATTATACTAGTCCAAATAAAGCTGTCGGTCCCGGTTGTTATCATAAGATACCAGTCGTTAAGCCATGTCGGAGGCCCTCGGGCGGTTTGAAAACTTCCAACACTCGGGTTGGCCACTAACCCCTCCACCAATTCGCACTGGAGCAGCGTGGTGGAGTATGCTCTAGGCCTCCTCAAGAGGAGAGACCCGTGTCCAGTAGTGGGCCATTAATGGGTTGAAGCCAATGTACCAGTTAATTTTGGTACCAGGTACTGTTCAACTGGACGAGTACAGAGCTCACATAACAAAGCTCTGTAATGAGATCTTGCCTCGTTAACTTCGCTATCCGAAGTGTGTGATCCACATACAGCTTTTAAACTCAGCTCGTAAACGCTTGTTTAGAACCACTTATATACGCGTCGGAAAACTGTCGTATTATGATGGCTTGAAATAGTTACGTTATGTTGACGAATAGGGTGCAGTAAGTGGTGACAGAAGCAGCCTCCCTGCGTTTTTCAGTATCGTATCATTCTTCTTAACATCAGGTGGGCCAATTGCTCGTTTGTACTTTTTATCGAGATATTTGCTACTCTCGTTTATTTTTCTGTAAACATAATGGATAAATGGATGAAAAAAGGTTCATAAAAAATGGAAAAAGGTAAACAAAAAGTAAACGAAAGTCAGAAACTTTATTATTGACGTGATAACGTTTATAAAGACGATGAGCCTGAAAGGCATTCACGAAAACCGAGTAACGGCCGCTCACGTCACGGAAGCGCGCGCAGCATTAGAGAGAGAGGCACGCTAGACCGGCCGTCTCTCTCCCACTCAAGCGTAATCGGTCCGCTTGGAAGGCATTCTCGAAAACGTGGTAACGAGTCTGCTCACGTCACGAGCCACAACGCGCGCAAAGTATCGAGAAAGAGATACGCTGAATAATAATAAAACGAAATATATATCTGTAATTTAATATGTAAAATTGTAATTTTCATTCTATTTCCCGTTCCTAATGTGCGAATTGACAATATTTATATCATAAATTATTCTTCTACGAAATAGACGTTATCACGTAAAACCATTGTCCGTAAACCGACTTTACAGACAACCAATTTTTATTTTTACAAGAGATGACTTTTAACAGAGACATTGTGAATTACTGGTTGAAAATATTTCGCGTTCACATTACATTTACAATTCTAACGTGCTGCCGGTCTATGTGAAAATCGCCTAACATCTCCCCCGCAAGGTTAACAATGAAACTTTGCCGGTTGTGATGAGCAGTGCTAACATACGTTTGTAACCTAACTGGCTTATGCTATTACTTGAGCGTGTAACTGGAATCTAGTTATATTCTATATTTAAGCCGTATTGGGGTGGCTTAGAATACTAACCCCAATCCCACGCCAGATGGGTGTCGTAAGAGGCGACTAAATCTGGCCCGCTGGTGGTAGGGCCCCTCTAGGGATTATATTGGTAATATTGATTTTAATTGTAAATTAATACCATTATTACCATTATTATTTCTCCATGGGGTTCGCCTGGATAGCTACCACCCTTGAGCATGAGTCAGCTGCCAAACGACTCGTTGTGTTCCGGCAGGGGGCTTGAGAGCCAGTTCTTTCTTTATTTTTCTTCTCTCTTTCTTGGCCGGCAACGCATCAGTGATGCATTTAGTATTGCTGATGTCCATGGGTGACGAGAGCCACTTACCATCAGGTGGATCGCCAGATCGTTTGCCGGCCTTATTTTTATTTTGGCCTCGGTTTTATTTTCCATAAAAAATATATTCGAATTTGTTCATACTAGAGATCCGCTCTACGGTCATTAGACCGTGCATACTCAAACTGTTCAGTCAAGTTGTGTACATAGTTACTTGCACAATTTCATGATGAGCAAACAATTTAGTCGACACTGTTGTGCAAACAGTCAATACAGTCGTTATCAATTTATGTCATCTATTAGTAAGGTATAATATTACGTCTTCTATTGCAATGTTTATAAAAATAGTACTCGCTTGTCTCGCTTGTGCCTTGCTTTGTGAAAAGCTTAGGATGAACACTGAGTTTCTATTATTTGTCTTATAAATAAATAAAGTAATAAGTTAGTACAAAAACTAAATATATGCCAATATATAGCGCCAATTTACCGAAGAAAAACGTTTTTGTGGATATGCTGTTAAGCGTTAATAAGTTCTCTCATCTGAAGGCAAACTTGAGTATGCTATGATTATCATAAAAATGTATGAAAAGAAAAGAATATGCAGTTAAAATTTCAACTCCGTAGAATAAGAGGAATAATAAGACCTTTTATTAAGCTTGCAAGATTTTACCCACGCAAACAGAGTAAGCTAAATAAAAAGCGTTTAAAAAGTGCATTTGGCACTGATATTTGCCTATTCCCGACACCAAATTTTCATATCGACACAGGATCAATTATCATGCCACAGACAGTTTCTGTACCGGAATTAACGACTTCCCTAGAGCAAAAACACAAGTAAAAGAAGACGGGTCAGTAAAGCCGTTCATGATTACATACCTAGTTACAACCTTCGCGTTTGACTAATGACGCCCCAAAAGAATATTGTGTTATTGGACGGCGCCCAAATATTTGCCGGAACATTTTCTTCCCTCCTGGGAAATAGAGATGAAAATTGCATGGCTCAGCGTGTAAACCTGTTTGCACCCTGTATTACAGTCTGGAACTCTCAAGGACTTTTTTAGGATTATTAGCGCTATATTAAATGTTCTAGGAAGGAATTGCCAAGGAGAAGCGAGGCAATACTTTTTTGTCTGGGGAAACTATCTGCGTGAAAGAATTTAACACAGTAATACACTTTTCTATTGTAAATAAATCCGGCATGTGTCGACCCACTGTGTAGAAACTGTATTCGTTTTAACTATGATAAAATGATGCTTGACTACAATCCCATCCAAAGGTAAGCAGTGACGAAGTCCAGGATGGTAAGCGAACTAACTTAGAAAGAGCTGAATATAAGCTCTTTTCTTTAAGACACTCTCATCATAGGCGAGCGGAACACGGACGTACGGAACAACTCTTCAGCTGTGTCCATGATAAAGGAAGTGGTAGTAAAGGCGGTTAAATTGCCTCAACCGTTTTCGTATTTTGAAGTGCTTGTTACAGCTTTTGCTTTGGTAGTAGGCTTGTTTCCACTAAGTATAATTCGAATAAATAACGAATTCGTAACGAATTAATAAATTTTTACCCACCGTCACAGTAACTTTCTACATTTGGTTACTAAGATAATCTACATAAATTAATCCACATTTGAGTGTCAAATTCTTCTCACATACAAAAGAGGTGTAGTGTAGCTGTAGGTGCTCTGCAGTGGATATTATTATGGAATGCAGTGAAATAAAATCCGAGTTTTCTTCGACAAAAGGGTCGCGGGTTTAATTAAATTACCAGCTGAGGCAGATAAACACATAAGTTTTTTTATTTTTTTATTTATTTTTTAAGCATTGCCAACGAAAAGTATATTGCACCTTAAATCTAGATAGCAATAATATAAACTTATACAAGTGCCTTCCTAATTATAGGCAATCACAGCTCAATATAATATCTTAAATATTGTCAAGACATACTTGGTAGCTAGCTATACAATAATTGAAGAAAAAAAATATTTAAAAAAAGTATTAACACTGCATAATTTAATTAAACTGCATAATTAGTAGCCAGAATAATCATAGTCTGAGAGGTACTTAGAAACAATTTTTTATTATAATTTATGCATACTTATTATTAACTAATAATAATATGTCTATATCTAGTTTATGACACCTGAACAAGGTAATTATAAAAAAGTCATCAATGTCTGCTCTCAGGTCATAGCTGTGTGTTTGAGCGATTTTTAGTTAGGCTAGATGTCCAGATGCTTATCAATCCAGTCTTAAGATGTAACTACATTTTAGAATTTTCCATAAAACTAAGTTTTAAACGTAATATTCAAAATTACCAAATTAGGGTAGATTGAGTTTTCGTTTGATACCATATGAATAAAAAATTATAATTATCAAAGAGTGCCCTTCGTGTCAACGACCCATAATGAAGGCAACTTGGTAATAAAACTTTACCATATTGTGCCGTTCAATTATGAACTTTGACCACTTAAACTAACGACGCACTAAGTAAAGTTAATAGTTCAAAAGGAAACATTTCCGGTTCCAATCCTACAATGGTCCTAACGGAAAGTACCTCTGATAGGCAATTACGACTACAATGTGGCATAGGGTGTTTTGTTAAAGGTTTTGTACATGTTTCCTTTCTTTACGCGTTAGTAATGATATACGTCTGATAAGTGGAAGGGCCTGTTTGAATACTTGCTTTGTGTCTCTTTTCTTATTTAAATTGATCGATATGGTGAAAACTACTATCGAAAATGTATATTATTACGTTAGTTGGTTTTCAGTGCTCATTAATTAACGTAGTTGTTTTAGTTTTCAAACGTAATTCTTCTTATTTGCAAGTATGTAAGTGTAACTGACAAGGCAATTTTAATGAAAGCTGAAATTAAAATAAAAGGAGTTTTGTTCTTACATAAAATTTTCGAAATTCATGCATTATATAAGAACGTACTTAAGTTTATGAGCTGAAGTATATACATATGTAGTGAGCTGCAGTATATAAATGCAAAAACTTAAGTGCTTGCTTGCTTATATCGAAGAGATCAAAATATTTGTGTGGATACTGAGACGTCCATGGTGGTAATAGCCACAAGCTTTTATGAGTTGCATAAGTTATGTTCTAAGAGTTGCGTTTCATATTCACAAAACTAATCCAGGCTTACGATTTAGCCTTAATGATTCTTTCTTTCTTTTTCTTCTCTCTTTCTTGGCCAGCAACGCATCAGTGATGCCTTTGGTGTTGCTGAAGTCCATGGGCGACGGTAGCCACTTACCATCTGGTGGATCGTCATGTCATTTGCCGGCTATTTCCATAAAAAAATGAAAAGTGGCTAGAAGGTCCTTCTAGGTAGCGATGAGTAACCTACGTGTTATTTATATTGAAAACTGTTGGCGTGTAAAACGCTGGAAACGGCCTGTTGTCGGTTTTAATGTTCGATTGACACGATACTTAACAACGACTGACGAGTAGATTGTATACAGAGGCACTTATATTAGAGAAAATGTGTTAGATACTCTGTTTAAACAATTATTTCTTTTTGTGAGATTTATTATAATAGTTACTAGATGTTACCCTTTCGACTTCGTATATTTAAATAGTTACAAACATAAAACAATTCATTTTGGAACAATTTTAAATGAAATTGTGTTTTTGAATTTGAGCTTAAAAATAAAGTCTCATTTTTCTGAGTTCAAAAATAACTAAGTTTCATACAAACTTTCGTCCCTTAAATTAACTCTTAAGGGAATAATTTTTGAGATTCTTATAGCACTAAAGAATCTTCTTTTGATATTACACCTGTTTCCTAAAATTACAACTCTTACTCTCAAATAAGTCAGGAATAATTTGAATAAATCAAATCAAAATTAATAATGCATGAGGGTAGAACAATGATATTATAAGTAAAAGAGGTAGAAGTTGACATGTCTAAGTGGCCTCTATCAGTAGCTACTCTACGCAACCTCGGCTTGGCGTTAGGGGCATGAGTCACGTTTGCTTTGCTGATGGATGTTTTGTACACAAATATTCGGGCTTTAAACTCGTTAAATGCTAGGAAGTTATAAAAAGGAGAATTCCACCTTATTAAATGGTAGGTACATAGCAGCGTAGTGGTAATTAGTTCAGAATTCGTTTTTTAATTATATATATTATATCGTCATATTACTCGTATATGACTAGGAAATCGCCCTCGCTTCGCTTCGGGAAAAATAGTAAAAAATATAATATAGCCTATGTCACTCGGGGGTAGTGTAGCTTCTCAACAGTGAAAGAATATTTTAAATCGGTTCAGTAGTTTTGGAGCCTATTCAATGCAAAAAAACAATCAAATCTTTCCTCTTTATAATATTAGTTTAGATGAATATGTATACAATATTATATTATGATTTATAGAATGTAAACAGGAAATTTATTTATCATATCATATTTTATCTACTCAAGACACGGTAGAAATACACAGGGCACTCTTAATTCGATGCCAGAAAATTCTCCCATACATCACTAGTTGACCTTCTTTACCTCGTGACCTATAAAGAAGTCCATACCATATTTCTTCGGACCAAAATAAATGTTCCGCAACCACATGCATATATTATTAAGAATCGGTGGTACTGTTTGTCTTGTATGGTGTAAGAGTTTTATAGAAAGATTCGGAATAAGTTTGTACAATTCCCATTGATTTGAATAGAATGGATAAGCCCGTCGGAACCTTTCACATAAATATTCTTCATACAAGCAAAAATTATCTGTAGCATCATTTCTTTCTCTCTTTTCTTTTTTCTAACAAACTAAGTGAGATCAGTATCGCCATGTTGAATAATATGCATCGAGCTTTGGTCCAATTGGACCAATATAAGTGCAACTTTATAAGCGTGTGTTTGTTCAGGGCCAACGAATGTCCTTACTATATGAGTTATTAAGAATACCGAAGTTTTTAGTCTGTTTCAGTGTGTATAAAGATATATTTATTTTCAGTAAGTAATTATTTCTAAATTTCTTATTTTTTAAGAAACAGTAATTTTCAGTGGATACTTGAGAAATAAGAAGAAAGCCCAATTGACGGTTATTCCACTGTTTTTCTTTGCTATCTGTGTCAAAATTGTCCGTATCGTTAAATTTGGTATTGCAATATGTTAAGCAAAGACTATTTTACCATCGTGTCCTGCTATTAATAAAATATTCAAACAAGGAAACCCGTACACCTCGCCTCTTATGATGTATTTCCATACATCGCCACTGATAAATGCGTTGAATAAATCAAAACGGCCGCCCTTCTGAGGTTTCACGCAACACGAACGCCCTTACCATATTTTTATCGCAATGTTCTAATAATGCCATTTCTCCAAGCAATGGTCATTACGTGCCACTATTATGTAACAACAGTCTATCCGTGACTTCTTTTCGAGCAGAAACATTTGCTGCGTTTTATCAACTCTATACATTTGTTAGGAGTTTGACTTGACGCAACTTCTACGTTATATTTATATCACCAGCAATGATAGCCTAAGGATTGCTACGAGATTGATTTCTTGAGGTTCAAATCTTTCTGATTTATCAAAGTTACGTACGTATCAAATATCACATAATGATATGGTGCGTAAAGTGGTATATTATTGCATGGGTGTAACGTTGGCACCCGAGCGCAGCGAGGGTTAACTTCAATTTAATCTTTCGCGACTTTCCACAAACCCACTATCTACCTAATTTGGATGGTGTATCCAACAAAATAAGATATTTTACTAATAAAATATGTTAGATAAAGAATACCATTATAATGGAATGTCAAGTCGGAACAAGCTTGGGTGTATTCGGATTTTGAAGATGGCAGCACTATGAAAATAGTCAATTGCTATTTTGACACGCGGTAGCGGGATAACCGAAGGGAGCTATTGACTTGCCAGCCACCAATGGATACTCGGAGACAGCCTCCGAGCTGAGCAGACGCCTAGATTAGAACGTCGTTATACTTTTTTACAGTCTCCGGGCTGAGCAGAACGCAACTACCGTAGCGCGCTGTAAATCCTTTCATGTTGGAAATGTGGCAAAAAGTATTTACGAAATTGCGAGAGATTGCGACTTTTTGTTTTCAATGACTGGCAACTTACTCACACAAATAAGTATGTGTCTCTACGGCTAGTTGTGAATATGATTGTCATGCATACATAGTGAAAAAGCGACTTCACATCATTTGTTGCATTTCTGTGCGAAAATTATATTTGCCTTTTATTAAACTGAGAATTTGACATGCTGTTAGCATAAAAATATAGCAGTAATAGCCTAGTGGTTAGAACGTTGGTCTCCCGAACGCGGGGGCCCGGGTTCAAATCCTGGCACGCACCTCTAATTTTCAAATATTATGTGCGTATTACAAGTTAATTATCACTTGCTTCGGTGAAGGAAAACATCGTGAGGAAACCTGCACACCTGAGAGTTCTCCATAATGTTCTCAAAGGTGTGTGAAGTCTACGAAGCTGAAGCCAGCGTGGTAGACTATGGCCTGTACCCCTCACATTGTGAGAGGAGACCCCGAGCCCAGCAGTGGGACAATTATGGGTTGTTGCTTTGCTTTGCTTTTTTGCTTTATGTCACTTAATTTTTGCTTTTTTTGCACTCGCAAGAGAGAAGAAAGAAATAACTTATTTCTGTAGCTAAATTACCCTTGGTAGTATTTCTGTCTGTATAGTTTGATCTTGTTTTTGCATTTTTCTCTTTGGGTAGCAATAAGTCACAATATGCAAATTGGATGAGGGGATAAAAATGAGTCAGCATATTAACCTTCATTTCTTCCACAAAGCTTAATCCTTGAGGCCGATACTTCGAAAATCTTTCCATAATTGCAAAAATGTTCCATAATGCTGCGTATGTAAAAATTTTCATATCATGAGAAACAATTTAATTTCAACCAAAATACCAGAGTGACGCGTTTTTTTTCATACGGGAACAGCTATTCATGTGTTGTATTATCTTATAATATTGTCTTTTAGGAGGTTTTTTTCGGCGAGACGTTCAAAATAACGGCTATCTCAAAAAAAAAAAACAATTTTGCGAGCTTTTCTTATCGTTCTTTTGAAATTTTCGATTAATACAATATAGTAAATGTTTTTATTTATTTAAACATTATTGAATTCATACATTGAATTACAATGGACGGACTTAATGCCTAGTGGCATGTTCATAATAATAAAATTATATTTACTCATTATCATCTATTTCACGCTGATTTATCGTTTGCCCTCTGATCGCTCTAATTACCCAATGTATATTACAGTACATATTTATATTTCAGTCATATACTTTTTAAATAGATATTGATTGTAGCCAAGCTGTTCAACGCGTGATCAACATAGTACCTTTTAATCAATAATAATAATAATTTACACTGTTTTTTACTTTAAAATACAACAGTCAATAATTAGAATTAATTATTTAATTATAATTACAAAGCGAATTTCATGTTATGATGACATATTGACAATTAATACGTGCGTGTTTGTGCGAACATAGTGCGATGCTACGCAATGCTACGCAAGCGTAGCCGTCGTATTCTGTAGGTCCGTTAGTAAAAAGAACACCCAAGAAACTAGACATTGGACGAAACAATAATTGAATATCAATAATTTCTGAGCCACTACGACATTGTGATATTGTACTAGTCTTCTGTGGTAATACGACGTTGAATTGACGTTTAGTAACTTCGTTATCGCTTACCAAAAGTATATCTAAAAGATCCATAACAAGTACATATTATACAAATATTATGTTTATAATATTTATATAGCTTCAAGTCTATTCACGCAGAATTTTTGCTGAAGACATTATAATGTAAGCTTCGTATTCTATTAAGAATAAAATCCAATAAAATCCGATACCTATAAGCCTTAATGTCAAAGATTGATTGAAGTTGAACGTCGTTTCGTGAACGACACGTACGCGTACGAGAATGAGATAGGGAATATTTGTAGCTCACTCGCATTAAATATTAAGTTCGTGCCGTATTTCACTTTACTTGGATACCGGGTGACATTGGTTTACTTTTTATGTGGCGTTAAGTATATTTGTAAAGGTAAATCGTGGGTATTTATTTATGTAGGAGGCAGTATTCATTTCAATGACCAAAATAAATACCGCTTGTCACAATCAACAAAAGCTTTTTTATCATTTAACTTTCAATATTATAAATCTACATTTTATAATAAAACATTACTGTGTACAACGATTGACGAATCCATCAAAAATCTATATATCTATATATCTATACTTCTTTGTCAGGTATTGAGAATAGGAGAAACACTTGAGGGTTTTGAGATAGTCTCAAAATATTCTTTAATCCAATGATATTATAAGTAAAAAAGAGGTAGATATGTCACTAGCGCGCTGAAGATGAAGATCGTAAGAGCAGTCAATTGACTTCGTCTGCTCAGTCGCTCTGTCAATACAAGAAGATAGGCACGCTTTTGTTGTTGTCAGAAGTGTTTGAGATTTGACATACAACGTTAAAATGCCTTCGTGTATTATTGTAGTGTGATTGGTGTAATGAAACAAAAGATAAACGTGTGTGTGTTGTAGCTCTTTTCGGAACAGATTTTTTGGTTCATTTGTAAGGGTATGACGTATCTATATTTTTTTAAACGTCATTGCTTTAACTAATATTACACGTGCGATTACCGATTAAATTATTGTGCTTTAATTGATTTAATTTTATGCCTGCTAATTATAACAAGGTATAATAATATGTTACATTATTATTCTTTGATGTTCTTTTTTTAAACAAAAAGGTCCATAACATGCCCAATATTAACTTTTAGTTTGTTAGATAAAGTTAAAATTGAGCAAATTCAGGTAGATTGTAAGGCAATATAATAAATTATATTGTTTTATAAATAACGAAGAAGATTATCTATGAAGGAGATTTCTATCTAAAGAGAATCGTACATAAATGGAAAATTGACTTTTTAAATGTGATTGAAGTAAGGAACGCGAGTTTTCCGATTCCAATGGCAATGTAGATGTGATCTCGTACTATAATTAGTCGTTATAGATGTTGAGAAAATATAGGCCACATCCTTAAATTTACGCAAATAAAAACAATAGGTTAATGAATTTCGATTTGCAAGCTAGCTACCTAATATTTAAAAAAATCCTTTTTTAATAGTCGATTGAGTAGAATTACTGTCTACAATTTAGCTTAGTTTAATGGTTACAACAAAACCTTATCGCATCGTTTTCCAAGATTCCCGTTTGCTTATTCCCAGCACAGATGAACAAGAACAATATTGCTGAGGCACGTTCGGTATCAATCCAATAACTCTTGCAAGTAAGTGTATGCAGATGGAATAGTTGGAGATGCTCTCATGGTAGTGTATTGTAAGTGGTACTGGAGAACATAAGGAAATATCTTTCGCGCTAGCCATTACCACATAAATCCATTTTCGAACTTTTCCTGCTCTTATGGGAACTTGAGAAGAGGCATCTTAAAGTCTGTCGCGACATTGGACTTTATGTCCTACGGTGACTTAATATATAACCTAAATCACGCTATCAATGTTTTTTATTTTTTACCTGGGACAATTATTGATCCAAATGGGTAAGTCCATTTTCAAGAAAAAAATTAGTATGAGATTTTAACCAGTGCTGCAAATTAAGGATTATTATCATGTACCCGGTTCGATTCCCGGCTAGGGAAAATATTTATTGTTGTGTTACATGTGTCGTCCATGCCACCCGCGACACATGTACTATAAAACCTACAGCGGGGGTATGAATGTGTAAGCGTTTATTTATTTTATTCTTTAAAAACATCTGCATATTTAATACTTGTAGTTGCTATTTTCCACCAATCCACATTGGAGCTGCGTAGTGGAGTATGCTCTGTATCTCTTCAAGAGGAGAGACTTGTACTCAGTAATGGGCCATTTATGACTTGAAGGCAGCCAGACGTTATTACTTTTTTATTACTACGTCGGCCACATGGTTACAGATATCAGTGGACATACATGAATGTAACGTCGTTGCCAATGAGTGGCCAAGAAGAATTCTTAAGTCGTGAAGATTTTACTGTGTACATAGCTTCATCCCTGATTCTTCTGTAATGTGTATCGTTTCCCATTGTTAGAGAGCCGGTTACAGGGTCAATTTTTCAAGTGAGCGTGGACGGCCTATTCAGAAATTATGAGGAACAGTGAAAAGTGCTCAAAGGAAGGTGGCGTGGATGGCTAATCCTGAAACTATGAGGAATAGCGAAAATTACTTAAAGGAAATGTCATAGTTTTGGATTTGGCCATCCACGCCCACTTGATAAATTTGCCCTGTATACCTATCATTTTCCCTGCCTTTTTGACTTTCATTGCATCGATGACGTCAGCATCATGGATATATTTGCACTAGACAGTGATGCCTCCATGTGGTCACTTCTCGTTAGCCGGCTAATACCTTAAAAATGGTTTTTCTCGACTTTAAAACTAGCTACACAATTCTCACGATACATAATCCGTTTGGGGGGATTTGCTTTGTCGCCCGCGTGTAGGGATTTGTGACCAGTATAGTAATCTATGGAATGGCTTGCACTTTGCTAAAGAAGATTAATTTGTAAACTGCAATTAGCTAAATTATATTTCAGGAACTTGTTAATATCATGTTAATGTCATTTAAAATGAGTAAATAATCAATATTATCATCTACTAGCTGTTGCCCGCAGCTTTGCATATGGAAATTATGTTTTTACTTATTCAAACTTTTGTCCGGTTTTCCCGGGAAACATTTTAATTTTCCGGGATGAAAAGTTGTCTAAAATATGACCCAGGGTATCAGTAACAACTTTACCAATTTTCATCGAAATCCTTTCAAGGGTTTTTATGTGATGCCCGGATAGACAAACAGACAGACAGACACTTTGAGTTTTATTATAGTATTATAGTACACAGTGTGCGATTATGTTTGTATTTTTTTACTTAGATAAGTTATTGTTTCATTACAACCCCATAGATCTTGAAAGCACTTAGTGCAAACCTATTCAGTCTTTACTTGAAGACTCATTGTGTGATTTTCATATCAATAAAAACAAAACATTATTTTTATTAACAGACTTCAAAAAAGGAGGTATTCAATTCGACTGTATTTTTTATGTTATGAACCGATTTTGATGATTCTTTTTTTATTCGAAAGCTGGTGCTTGTCATGTAGTCCAACTTAGAGCGCGATCTGACGAATAGTTTATGAGTTATCCCTAATTTTAAAATCTGTTATTTTTTGTCAAGAATTATTACTATTGAATGCGGTATGTACTTAAATTAGACTTCATATTTTTAACCATAACTTCCGTACCCAACTTCGTTGGGTCAATCGATAAAGTCGTTGGACAATCAGAAAAAGATACGAGTAAAAGACAAAATTAATTCTTCTATTAGTATTCTTCTTTAAGATTTAAATTTGTCTCCTATTAAGTCCATTTACGTAACCGTAAAAATATTCCAAAAATTATTTACAATTTAAATTACACGTTTTACTCCGCACTTTATTGTGTCATTTAACATAAGTGAACAAAGTAACAATTTTCTTCCATCAACTTTGCAGCAATCATCATTACGCAATCGCAGTTATGTAGTATTTTATATTTATGTTGTTTTCATAAGGGAATTGTACTTTGTATTCCATATGACGGGATTGTGATCCACGGCTGTACAATGAGGTCTGTAATCTGCGAACGGAATTAGATTCCGGAGCCGCGTTGTTTCGTAATGGGGAAGCAGACTGTAATCAAAACTTGAATGGGTCGCTTTTGTAAATAGTAGATGATAAAATAATGATGCTAATATTGTGCTATATAACCCCCTTGGGAGATATGAATTTATACTTGTAAATGAACAGTATTAGAGAGTACAAGAAGCTCTAGCACGGATTAGTGAAGGGTTTAAGTAAGAAGTAGTCAAGGAAGACTTTTCTGGTGTTTTCTTTGTCGCACTTTTTTCTCAAATAGCCTACGAAAATCTCAAACGATAATGATATGAAACCCTTTCCAATTTATAACGGCAGGTATAGCGAGAAAAGTATCCAAAGGAAAGTTTAAAGGGAAAAGGTGGAAGGTGACGTGCTATCTTAATGGCATCTGTGGGAACCGTGTATTGTATCGAATTTCAAAGGTAGCCTCGTTTTAGAAATTAAATCGTACCAGTTTTTGTTAGGAAAAGTCAGGAATGTTTTACTTTTCCAGTGGCATAGGATCAACGAGAGTATTTGAATAGTTTACCCTTGATGCGTTATAGATTCTCAAGGTCAGATATCACACTCCCGGTATAGTTTGCAGAATCGCCCGGCTGAAGTGGCTGGCAGGTCACATAGTTCAAAAGGCCGATAATTTTGTTGCGAAGAAAGGTCCTCGAATGGAAACTATTCCTTTGTAAAAGGAACATGGGTCTCTTCGCTTAAGTGATCTGATCTGAAGAGGATAACCGATGTTTGTTGGATTTAAAAGGGTCAAGTTTGATCAGAGACGCGCATATTAAGAAGTTAATCGTATGGTGGTTTCAGAATAGATGTCAAAATTCTAGGTTTACATAAAGCGCGTTTCATGCCATTCTTTGATCAAAGATGTGCATGCCTCGATATTCCATGAAATTTGAAAGTTTAAGCAAATAAAACTTTAAGGGAATATTCTGAGTACTATACGGAAGTAGTTAAAGAAAAGTCAAGCAAAGGTGATGAGGCATTTTCTGGAATATAAATAGTTTTTTTTTGGGTCAAGTTTGGTGAAAAAAAAACACATAACAGATTCAATGGTCATCGTTTCCCATATAAAGACAACAACGGTTACAAAGACGCATTTATAAAGATAGATATTTTAATTTTTCTATGGAATAAATTACATTTTGTTTTTACTAGTACATGCCCATGTGTTTTGAACCTTGCGTGATTTACTTTTACCATGACGTGACTAGTGTATCGATTTTACTGTAAGGTTTATAATACAATAACCATAATATTTATTTGAACACTAAAACAACATAACACTTAAAAACTTTATGTGGTATACAAAGATTTTTCAGATTTTAACAAATTTTACAATAGCAAGTATGATTTATTTCTTTGACCTCAACTTTATGTACGAGTAAGGTACTTGAAACGTTTTAAAAATATCACTAAATTCTGGTTTGAGTTTGTAAATTACTTGCTACTTTATTCTTATTTGAAATAGTTTCATAGTCGACATCTGCATCAGTTTTTTGTACGATAAGGAGCAACGACAAGTTAACTATTATTTTCTGTCAAGATCATTGTCGCGTTAAAACCTTTGCGTTGAGAGCAGACATTTTCTCCAAGGTAACCGCAATTTACAATTAGAATTTTCCATCTGAAAAGATCTCGGAGAGGTTACGAAGGAGACTTGTCGACGTTTGTATTCAGAGAGATAAGCGACACTCGAATTTCCTAAAGAGAGGGTGACTGAATTATTACTAAATGGATTAAATACGGATTTATTGACGGGTGGTTTATTTATAAGATTTGCGTTGATTTATAAAGTAGTTACATGTTCACTTTCATTGTACTAAGCACTCACTTTTGAACCGACTTCAAAATGGGAGGAGGTATTCAATTCAACTATATTCAACTGTAACTGTCGATTGGGTGAATCAATTTTGATGATTCTTTTTTTGTATCAAAAGCTGGTGCTTGTCACATGGTTCCACTTAAATTTGAACAAAATTTGACGAGTAGTTTTTGAGTTATTTCGAATTTTGAAGGCTGTTATTTTTTGTCAAGAATTATTTGTCAAAAATTGAGCAGATAAGTCACCCAACTTACCATTTAAATAGTTATATTGCATAAGGGAAATTCACATAAGGGCAGATTGTCAAAGTAACGGAAATGTAGTAGTAAGGTTCCATGAAAATGCAAGGCAATTTATGCATTGTAATAGATTTCTTTATGTGCGTAGCTGGCCAAAAAGAAGCGGAGATCGGCATTATTTTTCGCTGTCAACTGCGACCGAACCGCGTAAAAAGCATTTGACGGCGGTATTATTGTGGCGGGTAATAATCTTAATTACACCACAATTACACACACCTTGATTACCGACAAAAAAAAAAATGTTCCAAAAAATAATTATATCAAAGTTCATAGGTATATTACATTTCAACAGTTCAATTCCTCATTATCCCATATTAAGAACTGAATTTTGATAAATTTGTAAAAAATCTGGGGAAACCCTTTTCAAATAAAACAAAAAATCCAAATCGGTTCATAAATAACGGAGTTCTGAGGTAACAAACATGAAGAAACTGAATTTAGAACCTCTTCCTTTTAAAGTCGTGTAAAAATCCTTATCACGCATGAGTATCGCCGGGATTAGGTTTAGGGTCCAGTGATCTTTGATGTTTTTCACGTCACCTAGAGGGATCCTTCGCCTTCACTCACTTCAGTTGTTCACCAGAATGTTCCACGAGTGGAAGAGGTTTGGCCCAAGATGAAAAGCCTCTGGATGGATGATACCCCAAATTATTATTGTTGCTAGCATTTACTCGTTTCTAGTTCCATGATCCTAGTGAACCAAGTCCCTCAGAGGTAAGAAGGTAAGAAAAAGTAAAAAAGTGAAAAACCCGTTTCCCCACAATATCTGTCTTGCCATTCATGAGAAACGTTTTGTCTGCCGCCTTCATTATTTCGAAGCGGAGCTAAGATGACTCTAAGTTCATGATCTGTATAGATTTTTAAGTGGGTCATATTTCAAGATATATTTTATTTTATTTTACGCTACGGTATACAAATACAATATTTTTTAAATAATAAATTTAGTTTAATAGTAGGTAGTAATTTTTTTTTGGTCACGAGTACGTGCAGAATATTGTATGTATTTTTATTTTTTTAATTTAGAAAACCTTAACTATATCACTTATTTATGACGATGTTTATACAACAAAAATATTTTCAACTTCACTAAATTGAAATAAAATTCACACAATACAGCAAACTGATGGCATCGTTTGCTTGTTTGATATTTGCTTTCAACATCACAATAACGTTTAGTGCTTGGGAGAATTCCCAGCGCTATGTTACTAGATTTCTAAATACATCTCGTGCTATATTTTATTTACCAAAAGGATGAATGGAAATAACCTAACAATCGAAAAGTTTTCACTATTCAAGACGCTTTTATGTGCAATAAGGGTTTTGATTGTGAATTTTTTTTATATCGGTGAAGATATTATTATGTGGACTAGGAGAAAAGGTGCTGAGCTGTTTTATTTTTGCCTTGACTAAAAAACCTTGTCTTGAATCCAAGTGCAGGGATAAGCTTGTGAGCTTTTGTTTATTTACAATTTACAAATATACACTTCAGTTGATGTTTTCTTACTAAATTGTTTGAAATTATACATATAATGGTATGTATGGTTAACGTCGAAAACATCGAAAATATTTGCCACACGCACACAACATTTCGAAACATCAAATATTTACTTTTACTGTTTACTTGTCTATGTTTTTGTTTGTTTTACGTCTAACAAAAAGCCCTGAAACCGAATGACTTTTTACGCGACCACAAAGAGAAGAAAGATCGATATATCGGCGTATTTATTAAAACAAACATCGGTTTTCAATTTGAATCCTTTTTCACTAGACAGTTAGAAATTTAGGGAATTTTCATATTATATGTAGTATAAGGTCGTCTTAAAAGTATTCTTACGTCGACAAGTTATTTCAATATCAGATAACTTGGGCAAAGTATAAAAATTATTAATATTCATAAAAATATAGTGTTGTCGTTTCTTTCACAAACTCATTGTAGAAAATCAATGATAGATTTTACTTTAAAAAAGAATTTTAATGAACTGAACAGATTAACGTTTTTGGAATATTTGTTATATATTGATAAATAATTACGAGTATATAAGCCCTGTTATTTTGAGCTGTAAATAAAATAACCTTTTAAAGGGGTAAAATTACCCCTACCCCGAATGTATAATAAAAATAGTACCCCGAAGGTATTCATTTATTTTCTGCAGAATGTGAAGAGAATCAAAAGACTAAGAAAACGCTAACAAATGAAATTGGTCAAATAAAACCATGAAATGCCTAAAAAAATGAATAGCATTTATATTAGTGTGGATGCTATTTGCAAAGGCAAGGCGTAGATTTTCCGACGGCGGGTTACTAGTAACATATAAAGATCCTTACTTTTACCTTGCCATTGTCACCTCAAAGAGAAAACCGCTATTGAGCATTACGAAGATTCTCCTCGTACGTGTACATTTGCACATATAAAAACGCCACGTCTTCATTCCTATTGTTTTCACGTCAAACGCACCCTTCGTTTATTCTCGAGGGTTGATATTGAAGCCTCTTGTTTTAGGAGCGTTCTGCACTCTCTTTTATCCGGTTTTCTAAGCACACCTTTTTATTATGGAATTAATATTATTAGTAAGTAATTTTTGAACACTCTCCAAGCGAGTGTAACTCGCACCTGTAAAGTTTATTTAGTTGTGAGTCATCTATGCCAGTTTTTCCTTCTTTTTCTTCTCTCTTTCTTGGCCGGCAACGCATCAGTGATGTCTTTGGTGTTGCTGATGTCCATGGGCGACGATAGCCACTTACCATCAGGTGGATCGTCAGCTCGCTTGCCAGCTATTTCAAAAAAAAAATCTAAACAAGCGGCCATGTGGTACCCATCTGACGATAGCCCCGATGTAACTCCGTTCCTGTTGTTTAACGTCCATCGAATATCATTAAGTGCATGTTTACCTTGTAGGAGAATGATGATACGAAAGTTTAAAAGTATGATATCATCATACTGTATGCTTATGGATTGATGAACGCCTAATATTAAATATCATGTTTCTATGTGTGTGCTGTGTTTTGCTTCAAATTTAATGTTTCTTTTTTTCCTTTCGCATCTATATCAAAATCAATATTTACTATAATAGGCTCATGGTATTGTACACGCAAATAGTTGGTGATGACAATGCTCAACTATTAATTTATCCAAATGCTCTGTACTGAAAACTGTAAAAATAGGAAGTCTGGCAGGAGCGTAACCACCTTTATTTTTCAACATTTTGAGAGATTCTTCCGCAAGTTTCGTGCGTCTAGACTTGGGACTCATCTGGATTGCGGTGGATGGGTACAATCCATGAGAATCCATTAGATACCAGAGTACCTTGCATTGTTACAAGGTCTTGCAGGAACTTATGATTAATGTCTTTGTATGGCATGAAAAATCTCTTGATACTTTAAATGCTAAATTCTAAGGACCAAATTATAAATATCAAATAGACTGTGTTTCTTGATACCCTAAATGCTAACAAGGACCAAATTATAAATATCAAATAGACTGTGTTTCCTGAGATAAATATTCCACGTTTGATTTCCGACTGTTGTAGAGATTTGATAAAATTGTTGTTTCTTCGTAGCACTTATTGTTATAACGCCCTCCCTCTATTATTATTTAAACTAATAATTTCCGCCCAGATTTATTCTAACTTGTACTAATATTTAATTTCAGTAGCTACTCACTCAATCTACTCACTCAGTACAACTCAATTCATAACTTTGATGAAAAAGCCTCGGATGCGTTTATTTTTAAAAATATTTTAGAGACTACTAAGGATTAACAATTACAATAGACGGAATTTTGAGGTGACCCCTTCTTTTTAAAGTTGCTTAAAAATCGGTTAACTAATTTCAAAGATATTATACAGTTAAATCTTTTTTACCGGGAAGGTAATGTCTTTATCGGTCTATGTAAAAAAATAAAAAATAAAATAAAAATAAAAAAAATAAATAAAATGTTTGTATGTTTGTTCCTATGTGGCGTAATAAAGAACACATGTGTTGACTTATTTTGATGGTTCTTATGTCAATCGATTCGTCTTATACTTTGCAATATCACTAAAGATATGACAATAATGACAATATATCATAGCGACAACAAAACGTCATATTAACAAAATGAAAAAAAATGATATGTTGTACTCGTAGTTGTTCAGTATTACTTTTAACAACATTCTAAAATACTGGGCTTGTTTTTTCTTTTTAATTTAATTTACATAGTTGGGTTTTTGCTTTTTTAATATTTTTTTAATTGTATTATAAATTCGGTTTTTACTTCGATCTGACTAAATATCGATTAAAAATCATACCTCTTGCACTAGAAAATCGATAATGAAATGTTCATATGTTCATCTCAAAACTTCAAATATTATACCGACTCTAAAGCCATAGTTTTCTCATAAAAGCCTGACCAAAAGTCGAAGCTTAGTCAACTAGAGCAATACGGGAACATAGTAAGCTGATTACTCGTTCCAAATGCTCTTGTAGGTCGTAGTGGACAGTATGCGGAAAACTCGGAAACAGATAGCTCCCAAGTTAAATTAGTCGTCGGGGGCTTTATGGCTTTAAATTGCTTTCAGTGGGAAGTCGCAAAAATATACGTTGGTCTGATTGCCTCAGTATTACCTGTTTAAATAATTTAGTTGGAAATTTTTGTACAGTTAATAGTTTTTTATTTATTCTCGTAAATACGAATATTTAAACCATATCATTTACGCTTTTAGGGTATGATTTTAAAATTATAAAATATGTACCAAACTGGGTCGCTGATTTCAGCACCTTCAGCAAAGTATCGGAAATAAATTCCTTGCCTCGGAGGGGGGCCTTTGGGCAGCATGAAAACTCTTAGGTTAGTCACTAACCCCGCATAAGAAAAGCGTATGCTTTAAGCCTCCCCGATAAGCAAGACCTGGGTTGAAATTAATTAGCACCTATCATAGATAATCTCTTTAGCTGGTGGCTAATGAATTGCTTAATTGACTCAACTATTAGCGGCGCATTGGGCACATTACTTAATTGTCAAATGAAAAACAACTAGAGCTTGACATCAGACTGCTTCAATCGAATTAGTAGAGAGAGACCTAAAGAGGGAAGTGGATTAAAAAAAATGGGCTAGGGAGTTCTTGCCGCTTCTTCTCTGTCAAGAGGAAATATTTTCAAAACAGTACTTAGCAGAAAAAAATCCACTCAGTTCGATTCCTGGCTAATAATATTGATTTTTCAAAAATCTAATTATGCAGTTTTGGTTTTCGTCAAAATCGGCCCCGAAAGTCCTTTGACCACTCTTCACTATTCCTCATAGTTTTGAATTAATCCATCCACGTCCACTTGAAAAATTCGCCCCGTAAACTCGTCTGACAGATACTTGCAATCGCTAGAATGTTCGGACTATTTAAATATATTTTTTAAGCAATTGAAAGAATGTTCCCTCAAAATTTGAGCTTTGTGGGAGCAGGTTATAAATTGCTCTCGCTATGACAACTTTGCTATATTCTGGCACATGCTTGCAACCCTCAAATAGGTTGGCATTTTTTTACACTTAACATAAATTACAACCTATTAAAATTGTAGCCTTGTGGGACCAGGTTAAAAAATATTATTTGGCATATTCAAAAATTTAAGGGATGATGACGCAACCGCGAGATTCCGGCCAGAACGGTACTTTCTTAATTGACTGATAATTTTATTGACTTAACAATAATTATTCATAAAATAGTCGCTTCTTACGACACCTTAATATGCAGTCTTGGGTCTGAGGTAGGGATGCACGATATACATCGATGTCTTAAAAACACTCGATGTTTTTTTAATACGTCAACATCGAGTAAGCATCGATGTTTTTTATTCAATGCATTGAAGAGGCAAACCTACTAGGATACCATTGCTTTCGCATAAGCATTAAGCGCCGCTTTGCGAGTAGTCATCGAATCGAAAAAACAAATTCCGCATTGTCATCTATGGAAAATGAATTGACAGGAAGGATTCAATTCGTTTTCCACAGATGGCGATGCGGATTTCTTCTTTTCGGTTCAATGACTCCTCTCAAACTGATGCTTATATGAAAGCAATGGTATTTAGTCCTGTTGACACCTAGACTCTCGTAGTCATTAATGCCTGGCCTGGCCCCTGATTGGTTAAGATTTTCTACTCAGGGGTAGTACAAATAATTCTTAACAAGTTGAGATCGAAATCTACATTGAATATCTATTGAACTATTTTTGTCTTTGATTTAGTTACTCCCTGTAGAGTATAGAGTGTTCTTCAACTAATTCTGCACTTGGGCGTAGTCGAATCCATAATTCGACGGACTACTTTGACAACACAAAATGCAAAAATGTTGCCAGCACATATTTGCATTGCTATTTTTATCGATATTATGAAAAAATATTACCACCTTGTGTGTATAATCTTTTGCAATTAAATGTATTTTCTTTCTTTCTTTCTTTCAAAAGTTACATCATATTTTTACGTGAATTTTAAAATCAAGCTAACTCGATTTCAATCCATTTTTATTAATAAAAATATTACTTTTGTTTAAATTAAATACAACTTATCTTTATTTATTTTAGTTAGCATCGAATCACGTATGGAAGGTATTTAGGTAAGTTAAGAAGTTCAAACACAATAATCGAAAACTATTTTAACAACGTGACGTAACCATTGCATGCCCAGAGAAAACGTTTTTTCGCCGCTCACTTTTTGGTGGATCAAACGTCGATACCGAATAATTATCGACACTTACCACTCATTATTAGTTTTCTGCAATAGTTATCAATACTCTAATAATTGTCAAAGAGAGATTATCTTTTACTTTATAATAAAAATACCTTTGTCTACTAACGTCTAAAGTGTTAACTGTCAATCTGTTAAAAACATCGATGTATGGAATACATTGATGTATCTTTGATACATCGATATAACATCGATGCCACTATGTGATGCATTGCATCAAAAAAATATCGATGTTTTTTTCAATGTCCATCCCTAGTCTGAGGTCGGTACTGCAAGCCGCTCTAAAAAGCTAAAAAGCTTACAAAAATCGCGTAAAATATGTTGTTGTAATTTACAAAAAGAAAAGAATAGTGCTCTGTTTTAAAAATAAAAATTATTTCTGGGTTTATACTAAGTTCTCTATGTCGTCACCTGTAGCGATGATGTAGCTAATTAATCAATGACCAAACAACTAATAAAAAAATAAAATTAGATTAATACTCTCCGTAATCTCTTATTAAAGCGCGCTCATGTCTTATCTAGTAACCACCTTCGCCTACGGCCTACAAAAGCTTCACAAAAACTTTCGTCAACGAAAATCGAGTTCACTGTTCAGTCGTACCGGATGCCTCGCGAAGGGTGCACGTGTGTTATGACTGCTAAAGTTGTGTGTTACGTGAATGAAGTGTCATTCGGATTGCTTAGGTATGATTTGTTTTTATTTACTATTAATTTATGTTTATGTTTAATTTATGCCGTAAGTAATTGTTAAAGCAAGAAAAAGGAGAATAAAAAACAAAACAGGTTGCATCATAACATCAACAAAAATAAATAGACTAATGTATTTATAATAAATAATATAATTGTATATTATACCTACGAGTAATACTAGAAAAATGTTTTAGGATATATTTAGTTTTAGATACAACAGATAATTTTATACAGTTTTTGGACGGTTACTAAGTAATCCCTAAAATATTAATGATGCCCTAAAACTACAAAAAATATATATTTTTATTGATGAAATCGCAGTTTTTGTTGCGATATTATTAACGATGTTATTCAAAAATCTGATTTTGGCAATTCAAGCTATTAGTATAAAATTATAGTTTTTGGGATATCGGATGAGTTACGATCAAAATTATTAGATGTGAATTGCCAAAATACGTTTAATTAACAAAATTATTTGCAAAACACATAAAAAAACAAAACTTTATCTTTTGTTTTTATATCTTTAAACCTTCATACTTTATTTTCGCACTGTATGAATATTGAATAACTTTATGAAAATTTGGCTTGTCATTTGTTTCTTATCACATAATTATAATACGTTTTAATTTTCAAGCAAAATTTATTAATATCTGGCAGGACCTATGATTTTGTTATATTGTAGTATAATACAATATTTTTGGAATCAATGAAATGAGTCTGTTTTTGGATCATATCGCTCTGATTGGTCAATCATAGCTTTTAGTTCTAAATTGATCTAAAAGGTTCGTTAAATGGTGCGTAAAACATCAAAACAAATCTGTTTGGAAAATATAGTTGTCAAAACAATTGCGGAAATTATTTTGTGAATTGTTTCGCTTCGTATTTATGTTTTCATATTGGGCTATTACAATAATTATAAAACTCTGTCTGATTATTTGAACATGATCATCCCATCTAGCTTAGGCTAGTACCTAAAATAAAACTTTTTTTTTATTTATTTTTATTTAAATATCACATAATATTTAACAAGGTACTAAAGTACGAGACTTTAAAAAATGCCTGATTAACTGAATATTTTAATAATTGTTTCGGGTCTGATTAGGTTTTTTTCGAAGCGACGCGAGGGTGGGAAACCAGATAATAAAAATGGTGGAATTTTTATCACAAAATCGTTGTAATTAAATTTAATAGGTGACGTTTTTTGTAACTGGAAGATAAAAAATTTGGAGCTTTATTGACGTGTGACGTGAGCGGCTTTTTTCATGACGCGAGTCCAAAGATTAATGAATCTAGCAGCTGTGATTTATGGGTTACGACAAACAGAAATCAATCATTCAATTACATCGAATCACAATATTTATTTACAAAAAAAGTATTACGTCAATTCAAGTTTTGAACTGAAAAGTGAAGTATTTTAGATAATGGTTTCAGGAGTATAACGAAAATCCTTTCATATTAAACTGTATAGTATTTTTACGGATTTATTATGCACAAGTGGAAACCCAGCGTGTTGCGCTAAAAAAAAATCTGGCGACAACGACAGATCAGTGTTTTTGTGTTGACAGTCTGTTTAAACGCCATCTTTACATAATAATATTATCTTCAAATTGTTGTATGGGAAACGTGGAAAGGCAGCTTGATCAATGGACTGAATGTGTCTAATGTATTGTTTTAATGGTCTCAAACCAACTTCGGATTATTGTCTTTCAAATGAAACTATTTTGAGGTATATCGGTTGGATGGTTTCTGAGTCTATAAAAGACACCCGTACAAACATTTTTTTTGTTTTATTAATTTGATTTACAATTTGTCCAAATGGATATTTTCAAGATATCCCAATGTTAAATTAACGTTAAGAGTTTTATTTAGCGAGGGGTCAATACTGCATGCTTAATAACACCTACGTTTTGATACGCAATAAAACCGTGTGTTTAGTTTTTAACACTTGTTTAGAGTTTGATAAAGATAATTTGGTAGTTTGACGATGTGCTTTTTTTCTATTCAATCATGAACATTGCGTGCGTGGTTTTCGTTTGAAGGTGTTATTATAGTTAATAACTTACTTTTCTGGTAGAAAAAATGTAACGTAATGCACAATTACTGTTTGTAATAATAGTTGTGTAGCTTTTACACACACATTTTTTTTAATAAAAAAATGGTTTATCTTTATATTCTATAATATATTATATTCCTTTTTTTGAGCCTATTCCACAAGTCTCTTTCATAAGAGATAACAATTACGATAAAAATATTATACGCAATTTAAAATTTTACTAAAATAACTTCTGTGCAACAGTATTACGAATACCATTACGCCATTACGAATATTTTGTAGTCGAATGAATCCTATTTTTCGATGTCATAAATTCCACAAACTGTTAAGAGAAGATCAGAGATCAGTGTGTACATTGTTTGAGATTTAGGGCTAACAATTGCCAGAGGTTACAAAATCAAAAAGGGGGAACAGAAGTAATATTCATCTTATTTATAACTAGGTGTGCCCCGCGGTTGTACCCGCGTTAATTTTTGGAAAAAACTATTTACTTAAATGATGTTATATAGCCTATGGCCTTCCTTGATAAATGGACTATGAAACACGAAAATATTTTTTCAATTCGAACTAGTGGTGAGATTAGCGCGTTCAACCAAACAAAGAAACTCTTCAGCTTTATAATATTCATTAGTACAGATTATGATAATTTAAAAATGAAAGCAATTGTAATAAACTTTCACGACAGAGAATATACTATAAAATCTTCCACAACGGACCTCTAAAACAAATATAAAAGTGATAAAAAATTTCTTCAAAAACTTCCAGGTGGCTTAAGCACCTTTTGTTGACTGTAAAAAAATTTATCCCAAAGGTGCCTTTCAGGAAAAGTTTTTATTGTGTTGGTGCATTTAGTTCCTTGGTAATTCTAATATAAATTACTCTTGAGTATTTATTATAAAAAAGTTTGATGCTTATACTTTCAAGACAAAATATAATATTTTGACTTTTATTAGGAAAGTAGAAATGGGAAGTTTTTTTGGCTCTTACGTATTAGCGACTGTATGCCACGGGTTTTCCCTAGTTATTAAGGAAGTCTCCAGACTCCAGACAGAGTTTCATCGCGGTAAAATCCAGAATGAGAGTTTTGTGTTTGACCTCTATATAATTATGTAGGTTTGTCAATTTCCTAGTTTCCTCCTTCTAAACGAATGAACAGATAAACTCATTGCATATTTATATATAGCATTGATATGCATCATTAGATTCGTCTTGATGACGCAAGAGACACATTAAAATAAAAAAATAAGAAAATTGATGGCAGATCATTACAAACATGGTTAATACTCATTAATACTCATACATGGTTCTCGAAGGTGTGTGAAGTCTACCAAACCGCACTTGGCCAGCGTGGTAGACTATGGCCTATAACCCCTCACATTGTGAGAGGAGACCCCGAGCCCAGCAGTGGGACAATTATGGGTTGTTGCTTTTTTTTTACTCATAATAACACAGGTAGATCGTCTGTTTGTTTGTCGGCTATACTCATAAAAATGCAATGAGGACTGAAGGTTTATGGAGTCTTCTGAAGCACTAATGAAAATCGCTACTAGTGGTCAGCTTAGCCCCAATAGTGGCGGAATTGGTCATCTGGTCTATTGCATTCGATTTTACACCCCCACGGAAATTACTATTTGTAAGGGGAGTATAACGCACCCTTAACACACACGTAAATATATTAAATTGGATTGGATTTGGCATAGGCGAACTATGTGTGAAAATAATATTTACATTGAAAACCAGATAATTATGATTACTCTTTCATGACAACGGCTAAGTATCAAACGTCTTCGCTGTAAAAATTACCTGTTCTATTATATTTCTAAACTCCTTATGAAATTATGAAATAATTTTATTAAAAAAAAATCTGGTTAGTATAATACAACACTATTACCTATCTACGAAATTCTACGCAAACTTAAGAATTTTGAATTAATGTATAATAATGATTCCGCAACATTATAATTAATTCAAAATGTAAGTACCCTTATTTATAGAAAAGAAGTAACTACATACCTTTAATTATAGTCGTGAAATAAAATTCCAGTTGCGCCTTCTAAGTTAACTATTTAGGTAATTGCCCCTATTGTTATGTAGATACACTGTGGACTTTAATTAATACAAAAAATTCCGTAAGAATGACTTACTAAAAGTTGCCCAATTAAATATAATTTTCGTCCTTCAACACGCCTGGATTAAATAAAAATATATACAGGGTGTAATCGTTCAGTCTTCGAGTTTTTTTTATGAACAAAACAATTAAACCTTAAAAGTGAGATTTAATCTAGTCTATCTATTGTAAGCTTGGTGTAAGCCTATTTTATAAATGAATGTGTAGCGACCCTACATTTGTACATTGTAGATGAGCAACCCTGGTTTGGTTACCATAGTATTAGAGAATAACATGATTGTCATTCATTGTCAAGCTAGAAAAATAGCAAAATATTGTAATAATGAAAATATTGAAAATATAAGCATGCAAAGAGAAGGAATATAATTGTATTTTTATTGTAATTATCTGAGATCCCTGAGGCTATCCATATTGGTAATATATTATGTAACTAAATTGTTAATAATTTTATGAAATGCCTGCGTTCTCTTCCGTGTTCATCTTATCTCATCCAAAGTCAACAGATCAGTTAAATAATAAACACAATTTGTCAACACTCTTTGGTTAATTTATAATATTGTCTATCATCACCTCGGTCTATCACCACCAATTAAATAATTTGACTAGAACGCAAGACGTTAGGAAGAGAGTAAACAAAGTTAATTCTCTTAAATTAGAAAGTACAGGTAACGACAGCTTGAATTTACAATATCGAAATATACAATACAACACCCCGTATATTATGATATATATAGGGTAATTATATTCTACCTTGAAGTTAGTAAAATTTTAGCCCCACTTACATGTCTGGGGTATATAAATAAAATTGTATCACTCAGAATGTGATTCATGCCGAGAGGCGTCAAACTTCAAATGTTCTGTTTCGACTGTTTTTTCGTATTTTTTGGATACTTTTTAAAAATGTTTTGACGGTAAGCCTTTTGATTAAAACGATAAAAGGCTTTTGTGGCAGCTATGCCACTTTTGTAAAGTTCAAAAGGGATGTTATATATTCGTCTCACAAAATATAAATTAGATTCATGAAATTCGTTCCGTCAAAATAGTGAATGTTTGATGTCTTTCTTTGAAAGCTCAAAGATTTTTTAATGTATTTGGAACTCTAAAAGTCACTTTTTTATAAACAGAAACTTACGGACAACGGTCAGTACGTGAATTGATTTACTTAGTAGTAAATCAATAATTTTAAAGTCTTGAAAGAATCGAATCGACATTACACGAGAAATTAAAAATATTCTTGCGTGCTTTACTGTTTTTATTTTTTTAAGTTACGGATTTTGACGTTTAAATCTATACATAAAAGTATAATAAAATTAGATTGTTACAAGTATTAAAGTTATATCCACTCAATGCATAGGAAATGTAGTCTAGTCTATCAGAAAGAGCTCTCCGGAACACGACAACGGTTTTGACATCATACTTCATAGGAATATGACAATGAATGTACTTACATGGAATACAAACCTATTTCATGACGGAAATTGTATAGTGAAGGCAAAGATACGTTATGTGGTTTTGTATGATTGCAAGTATACTAAGTATATTTATTAGAATAAAATATACAAATTAATTTGTGCCAGTAAAACTCTTTGTTATTACTTGATTCGAAATTGTGTGAATTTAAACAGTTAAAGAAGAAAAGATAATAAGGATGTAAGGTAATGTTAAAATCCAATAACATTATTAATTTTGAAAAAATATACCGTAGAAATATATAATATATATATATATATATATGTAGCAGAAGGAGGTATTCTATGGTATTGGTTATGAAATGATATTCCTTTTACTTTGCACCATGATATATTTCCAGTTCTCCTAACATTCACATCAATATTACAAAGTACTTCAACACGACGTGATCAATAATAATCTGTTCTACATTCTTGACAATTCCCTAATCTAAATATGACATGACATTTCTTATATGCCAGCCTCTGCATCAGGCAAGCGCTGTAGAATAAAGAGGTCCGTCCCTGGACCTTCACTGGAGATTCATGGCCTCACCGATATATATATATATTTTAATATAAAATATAGAAATATAAAAACAAAGTACGTATAAAGTTTTTGGTAAATATTTTGGTATCATTGATTTTCTTAGTGTTTTACTTTTTTTTTAAAAAAATTCTAAGATAAACAAAATTGGTTGTAATTTACGAGTATACTGGAATTTAGTATGAAATAAGTTAAGAAAGATGCATAAAATACCACGTACATTCCTGAAAAAAACATATCTATGGAAACGCGTTGACAGTATTATTTATGCGAGTTCCGGAAGTTGGAATATTAAAAAGGCCTTGGAGGCGTGTAGTCAGTGCGGTGACAACCTTGAAACATTGTTGTAATCACTCATATCATACATAATAATAAGAAAAATATTCGATGTCTGTGCATGAAAGATATTTGAAAAATTTGGGGTACCTATTTATGAACACAATACCCAAGCGTTTCCGTGCTTCGGAGGGCACGTAAAGCCGTCGGTCCCGGTTGTTATCATAAGATAACAGTCGTTAAGCCATGTCGGAGGCCCTCGGTTGGTTTGAAAACTTCCGACACTCGGGTTGGCCACTAACTCCTCCACCAATCCGCACTGGAGCAGCGTGGTGGAGTATGCTCTAGGCCTCCTTAAGAGGAGAGACTCGTGCCCAGAAGTGGGCCATTAATGGGTTGAAGCCATGAACACAATATCGAACACAGTTTTGTATTGGAATGATTTCCATAACAATTATTCAAATAATTTTGTCATATTTGTCTGAGTGGTGATTTCAGTTTTTGTAACATTTACATATTTTTTTCACTTGGTTTACAAATACAGCAGTGATAGCCTAGTGGTTAGAACGTTGGTCTCCCGAACGCGGGGGCTCGGGTTCAAATCCTGGCACGCACCTCTAATTTTCAAATATTATGTGCGTATTACAAGTTAATTATCACTTGCTTCGGTGAAGGAAAACATCGTGAGGAAACCTGCACACCTGAGAGTTCTCCATAATGTTCTCAAAGGTGTGTGAAGTCTACCAATCCGCACTTGGCCAGCGTGGTAGACTATGGCCTGTACCCCTCACATTGTGAGAGGAGACCCCGAGCCCAGCAGTGGGACAATTATGGGTTGTTGCTTTGCTTTTGCTTTGCTTTTACAAATACATACATATTACATCATATACACATATGTAAAAAAGAATAACGTCACAAAATTTTCTTCTGGTGCTACTAATATGTATTTTACGAAGTAAAGCGAGGTTGTCTACTAGTAACTCAAATTCATGGTACCTTATTAATATGGCTCAACAATGTGCATGTACTTAAGTAGGTGCTATTGTGTAGCAACCTTGAATTATTGTGATAGAAGCTCAAGTTCCCAGTATCACATTAATTTGGCTCATCACTCTCGCCTGTGAGCATTGTCCTATCAATGTACTCGTAGTTGTACCATTAATTGGGAACCTTGGAATATTATATTGTACTAGCTGTTACCCGCAGCTTCGCATGCGAAAATTATGTTTTACCTCATTTGTGCCTCTTTTATTCATAGAATTAAAGTACTCGTATTATGCAATTTATATACTGAAACCCAAGATACAAACACAAAGGATTTCTTCGCGAGCAGATTTTGAAAAATTAAAAATATTCACATTTTGTTTTTGTCTTTTTCCTGCAAAATTAAAAAAGATGGAAAATATGTATTCCATCAATTTAAGCAAGGAACGTTTGTTGCATTTGAAGCAAATCAGTTGATGTACAAAAAACAAATTTCAAAATACAAAAAAAATTCCATACAAACTTACATCCTGTATCCCAGGGAAACCTATAAATTTTTAGGGAAAAGTTTTCTAAAGTACGGTACAAAGTATAAGTAACAATTTTACCAATTTTCATAAAAATCCGTTTACGAAACTCGTAAGATGCCTGAACAAACAAACAGATAGACAGACAATAATTAAAAAAAATATATTATTTTTGTGCTCTAATAACATGTTATTAAAGTCCCCTCTAATAGAAATTTTGAAAAAATATTAAATTTACAGAAAGTTTGCCCTTTAAGTTATTGATTTTATGATTATTTATTGTAACCACTGTACCTCTTACAGAAAAAAAACGGTGAAGTTTTATTGAACAACTGATATTTAAGAATTTATGTTCTGAAACTTATACTACAATCACAAAGGATTCTTCCGGTGGGTTTTAAAAATAAACAATTTTGATATTCATTTGTTTTTTCTTCTGTTTCATTCAAAATTATGAAAAACTGGAAAATATGTACTCCATATTGTTGCAAATTTGAAGCATTTTGAAAATATTCCATACAAACTTTCATCCTATTTTCCAATGGAAATCTTCAATATTCCGGGATGAAACGTTTTCTAAACTATGACTCAGAGTATAAGTAGCAACTTTACCAATTTTCATCGTAATCCGTCCAAGGGTTTTGATGTGATGCCCGGACAGACAAAAAGACAGACAGACGTACAATAATTCTAAAAAAGTATTTTTGTGTTCTAACACGTTTTTAAGACATCTCTAATCAAAATTTTGAAAAAATATTCAATGTACAGAAAATTTGCCCCTTGAGTTTCATATCAATTCACTTCATATTTCGTTAATTATGGATTATAAATTTCAATATTAATTCCTCTCTCTCTTTCGCTTCCTCTCCCTCTCCCTCTTCCTCTCCCGCTCCCGGTTCCTCTCCCACTTTCTATCCGTCTCCCACTCCCTTTCTTTTACCCGGTCCCTCTCCCGCTTTCTGTCCTGCTTCCACTCAAGCTCCCGGTCCCTCTACCGCTTCCTATCCCGCTCCTGGTCCCTCTCCCTTTCCCTCTCCCGCTCCCTGCCCCTCCCCCTTTCACGCTCCCAATTCTTCTCCCTATCCCGCTCCCTGTCCCGGTCCCTCTCCTGGTCCTTCTCCCACTTCCTGTCCCCTTCCCTCTCCCGCTGCCTATACCTCACCCGCTCCCGGTCCCTCTCCTTCTTCCTGCCCCTCTCCCCTCCTCCTTCCATTCGTAAAGTCCCCTACATTAAATTTTTGTTTCTCACTATAAGCTTACATATTAATTTTCACATTTCTGAGTTCAAAAAATGACGTAGTTTCTTAAATATTTACAATCCCTTAGTTTTATCCCATATGCTGATGAATTTCGATGAAACCGTGATACAGTTATTTTTTGTGTCTCCCTATAAGCTTATATGTATATAATTTTTCACCCTTTTAACTTTAAAACTGACGAAGTTTCCATACTAACTTGCGCCGTCTTAATTAACCCTTTAGGGGATGATTTTACAAAAAAACGTAATATTTCCAAATTTTGTTTGTAATCTGGAGCTAATATAATATAAATTTTCATGTTTTTAACTTCGAAAATGACGAAATTGCGTGCTAAGATCCATCCCCTAAATTAACCCTTTAAGGAATGATTTTCCAAAGCACGTGTCAAAATTAACTTTTGTTTTTAACTATAACCGTACGTAAAAATTTTCATATTTATAACTCTAAAACTGGCGAAGTTGATCTGTATGTAGTTGACTTCTAACCCCTATTTTTAGGGGATGAATTTCGAGAAAACCGTGACACAGTTATTTTTTGAGTCTAACTATGAGCAAACATACAAATTTTCACCCTTCTTACTTCAAAACTCACGAAGTTGCCGTACTAACTTGCGCCACATTAATTAACCCTTCAGGGGATGATTTCCAAAAAAACTTAATATTTCTATATTTAGTATCTAATTTTGAGCTGATATGAAAATTTTCATGTGTTTAACTTCAAAAATGACGAAGTTGCGTATTGAGTTAAATCCGCTAAATTAACCCTTTAAGGGATGATTTTCCAAAAAATGTGTTAAAGTTAACTTTTGTTTACAACTATGAACCTACATAAAAATTTTCATGTTTATAACTCTAACACTGACGAAGTTGGTTTGTATGAAAGTGACTTCCAACCGCTATTTTCACCCCTTAGGGGATGAATTTCCAAAAATCCGATAGCCTATGTTACTCAGGAATAATGTAGCATTCTAATGGTGAAAGAATTTTTAAAATCGGTTCAGTAGTTTTTGAGTTTATTCGTTGCAAACATACAAAAATACAAAAATACAAAGGTTTCCTCTTTATAATATTAGTATAGATATAGATTAGCAGAGCCCTTGTCCGTACACATTAGTACAGCTCATTAATCTACCTACGCCTATTAAAGCTGGTATGTATTATAATAATGTCGCTTTAAAAGTATTTTATAGATCTCTCATGAAAACTCGGGTAAATGTCGCAAAAGGGAAATTGTACTTGGGACATGTACCACCTAATTTAATTCCGTTGGCACTAATACATGGTGGTAGGGATTTTATAGATTTAGCTAATAATCCTTTTAAATTTTACTGTGAGACGAAGAGTTCAAAAATCCATTAATGATGCGAGGACCACATAATTTTGGTCGGCATTGTATCCATGAAATCTTTGGTGTTACTGATGTCCATTGGCGACGTTGAATTCTGTCATAACTTGCCATAATTGCGAATCAGACTAAGGACATTAGTTTGCAATATTTAACATATTCTTACAAGTAAATGTAAATAAATAATATTCAATACCACGGATCTGGCACTACACTTACGACTGAGTCAAGTAATGCTGGCGGTATTCATTATTATAATTTTGGTCTTACAATAAGTTTTTTGAATTGTGATCAGGGCATGAAGTTTTTGTTTAATTATAAAGGTAAATGTAAGGTAAAGGTAATGTAAAGGTCACGTCTCTGTAGCCCTAAAATGTGCTCTACTTTTTATCAATACCATTGATGAGCTCAATCAAAATAGATTGTCCTGCATTGTGATTTTATCGAGACTACTTACATTTATATTGTCCGTATTGACAATCTGATCGAGTAGGTATTATTTGCTTTTAATAGTAAAGTTATTATTTATTCGCTAGCAAACCAAGCACCTTTAAAGAATGCGATCGAATTGCTCTAGGTATACATGTCTGTGATGTCCACAAATTACACAAGATTTGAATTTGATGCCTGTCATTTGCGTAGATGATAAGAAAATCATCATTAACTTTTTACGTATGGGGAGAGTTACTAAGATTTTTTTTCTAGATTTTATTCTAGCTATATTTATATCATGTATGTATGTCATGCAGCTAAATAAGCTTTTTGTAATATGCGTCACTGAGCTATGCTGCAGACGGGCTAAAGAGTTTCTTTGTTTATGTGATTTCGGTTTTTAAATTTAACAGCAGTTTCCAATTATAAAAATAATGTAAAAATATTAAAGCACTCTGGTCATAATATTTTATGAGTTATATTTTGTTGGAAAGTGTGTATAAACTATTATTGGCCACTTTCCATAAATTACTTACTGTTGTGAATAAAACCGTAAATGAAATAGAATATTTACGATTATGTTGGGTTCAGTACCAAATATACACTACATATTGGTGCTGCATTAAATTTCAATGGTGCTTAAGGTTTTGACATTCACTTTGAGCATAATAAAAATACAATTTCTTTGAAAGCTTTAAAGAAATTCTATTAAAATGAAAATTTTTATAAAGCGCAATATACACTATTTATTGTTTAAAGCAATTGCATTGAAATGCAAAGTTTTTTAATGGAAGCTGATAGCAGCGATTCGCTGTACGTTAATAGCGAGTAACGATATGCAATAAAAGTTTATGTAATGCCAATCTTTGGCAGCGATGCATGCGTTTTCAGTTTTATAATATCAACCGCAGTCGAAAGGTCGTAATGGGGATAATGTGTTCTTATAAATTAAAACTTTTTTTTTTTTACTTTAATAGTTGTTTTTTTACTAGACTGCCAGGAAGGGTTATGATTTTCGCGCGTATCTTGTATGTATGTATGTGTAATGTGTATGTATGCGTGTAATATTCTCTAATACCTGATATCTTCCAAACCACTGAACGGATTTATAAAATTAAGATATCGTTAGAATCGTCTTAATAATTCAAGTGTTCTTAAATAAGTGAAATTAAAATAAGTTGAATCCTAAAAAAATTTTTTTTTTAAACGCTTTTATTTCAATAATGTTTAGTTTATAAAATTAGCTACAAGTTGTGAAAATTTCAAGTCTCTACGTAAAATAGAACATAGAGAATTATGCGTCTAAAGTCTGAAAATCGTTTTTTTTAATTTAACAACAAATAAACAATGAAAATTAGTTTAAAATATGATTTTCGTGTATTGTCATCGGAAATACACATGTCTGCCAAATTTCATCAATTTTCATTAAAGGGAAGTCATTCAAATTAACGTTACAAGATTTGATGCTTTGATGCTTTGATGCTTTGATGCTCCGAAGTGAAGCTAAATAAAAGCGTTTAAAAAAACAAATATGGTGGCTGTGAGATGCCATTGCAAAAAATAAATAAAAATAAATGGAATAATGCATAATGTGGATAAACTTAAACAGCTCATCATAATGATTTCAAAAAAGTATATCATGATAGCTTTTTTCATAGCAGGTGTGTTTTTTAATTCTTTCGTTTTTTATGGCTAATAACGCATCAGTGACGCTTTTGTTGATTTCAATGGGCTAAGGTGACCAATTTAACAAAAGATGGCTTATCTACTCGTTTTTAGGCCACTTTTCGACACTATTTAAACGACTACACAATTCGAGAAATTATAATATCTTTGGAAGCTTCTTTATCATCCGCTGGTTACAGTGACACAAAAATTTGAAATAAGTAGGTTGTAGGTTGTAGGTTTGCTACAATCACTTCGAAAATTACCGTTCTATGTATCAAATGGTCCTAGTTATAACAAACAAACACTAAACGTTTAATTTTAGTGAAATGATAATGATAATTTATTTGCGAAAATGTGGTTACAAAATGGTGTTAGTTGTTGAATATCGCTCACATTTGCCAGACTTTAGGCATGCAAATTATTTATTAAAATTACAGATATTATTAATTATCTACTAACAATTAAATTAAGGATTTTAATCTATAATTTATTGAGGAGCATGCAAGTACCTATTTACATTCAATAATAAAGTTGATTACTTATTATGTCACAATCTATAAATGTAATGTAATATGTGTATGTAATATTAATTAATTATAATAATGTTTATTTATTTGTTTAAATGAATATAAAATGTCAAAATATCATTATGTGCAGTCACTTAACTATTTAAAAAATCTTTGACCGAGTAGAAATTATTTTTCAATAGCCAGTTTTTTTATTGTGGTTTGAGCTGCTTAGGGGGTAAGGACATTATTTGTACAGGTATTTTGTTTGTTATTTTTACACACATCCCATACTAATTAAGCTCTTAATTTAGGTTTGGTTTTAAACTTTCCTTGTCTTCAATCCATGGGGCAAAGAACCAAATTCTGGAGCGTTTGCGTGTATCGAATTTTTATGGGCGTAAACTAACGAAGGGTCATGCTAGTAAAATGCATGAAAACAGTGGCATGTATGCGTGACGCATTATTAATTATAATTACTTCCAACAGAAGTCTGCAGTGTGAAATGCATTTTAATTGGACAATGGATTGTAATAAATTAATGTTTGTAAAATATGTAAAATTATATGTACAGTCGGCAAAGAATTAGGTGTGCACGGCATGAAACAAAAACGTTCGGTAATGTTTAATATTACAGAATGTTTGTATTATAATCAATTTAAAGTGATAGCTATCTACTCAAGGTACGATTTAACTTTGTTAAGGTCAGTTTGTGATGAACATACAATACCTCAATCTAATGCCATCGCTTCTACGGACGGTTGTATACCTCCTCTCAAGCTCCACCTCCTCGCGATGAGAGTGACAAGCGAGCTAAACTGACCCGACACTACACAGAGGATATCCCGGACGTCAGCCTGTATGAGATTAGAGAGGCTCTCAAACAGCTTAAAAACAACAAGGCACCGGGAGATGACGGAATCACAACCGAGCTTCTAAGAGCTGGAGGGAAACCCCTTCTAGTGGCGCTCCAAAAACTGTTTGATTCCGTCATTAATACTGGAACTACCCCGGAAGCGTGGGGCAGAAGTGTGGTGACGCTGTTCTTCAAGAAGGGCGATAAAACCCTTCTGAAGAACTACAGGCCCATTGCACTTCTGAGCCACGTTTATAAGCTGTTTTCGAGGGTCCTCACAAATCGCATTGCACGCAGGCTTGACGACTTCCAGCCTCCCGAACAAGCAGGATTCCGAAAAGGCTACAGCACCATGGACCATATACACACACTGCGGCAGATTATACAAAAGACCGAGGAGTATAATTTGCCGTTGTGTGTTGCCTATGTGGCAAGAAAGCCTTTGATTCTATCGAGACCTGGGCGGTACTAAATTCTCTCCAGCGGTGCCGGATCGACTACCGGTATATCGAGGTGTTGAAATGTTTGTACTCATCTGCCACCATGTCCGTCAGACTACACGACACGGCAACGAACCCCATCCAACTGCAGAGAGGTGTCAGACAAGGGGATGTCATATCCCCAAAACTGTTCACCGCTGCGTTGGAAGACGTGTTCAAGCTGATGGAGTGGAAAAGACGTGGCATTAACATCAATGGCGAATACATCACACACCTGCGATATGCCGATGATATAGTCATCCTGGCGAGTTCCCTGGAAGAACTTGGTACAATGCTCGGGGACTTGAACAGCGCCTCACAACGGGTGGGTCTTAAGATGAACATGGACAAGACGAAAATCATGTCGAATGTCCATGTCACACCCGTACCGGTTGTTGTTGACGGCGCTGCTCTCGAAGTTGTAGACGAATACAATTACCTGGGACAGGTGATCCAGATGGGTAAGTCCAACTTTGAGAAAGAAGTCACTCGTAGAATCCAACTCGGATGGGCTGCGTTCGGGAAACTGCGTCATATCTTGTCGTCCAAAACACTACTTCAGTGCCTGAAGTCGAAGGTGTTCGAGCAGTGTGTGTTGCCAGTGATGACATACGGATCCGAGACGTGGTGCTTTACTATTGGCCTAATCCACAAGCTCAGAGTAGCACAGCGGGCTATGGAGAGGGCTATGCTCGGTATTTCTCTACGTGATCGAATCAGAAACGAGGAGATCCGTAGACGAACAAGGGTAACCGACATAGCTCAAAGAATTAGCCGGCTGAAGTGGCAATGGGCTGGCCACATAGTGCGAAGGACCGATAACCGTTGGGGAAGAAAGGTCCTTGAATGGCGCCCACGTCTCGGAAAAAGGAGCATAAGACGCCCCCCGACCAGGTGGACTGACGACCTGAAGAGGACAGCGGGTATCCGCTGGATACAGAAGGCTCAGGACCGGTCAGAGTGGCGCAAATTAGGGGAGGCCTATGTCCAGCAGTGGACCTCCAAGGGCTGATGGATGGATGGATGGAATGCCATCGCTGGACATAAAATTAACTTGAAATCAATGTTTCATTTTACTTATTACTAATAAATATAATATTCAGTAATAATTTTATTTTATTGATTTAATTATTTATGAATAACTATGATAAAACTAAATTAAATATTATAAAGTACCCAGGTACCTCGTCACTCAGTTACATGGGTAAGAAATAGTTTTGTCAATATAAAGAACTTCAAAAAGTTATGAAAGTTAAAACTTACAAAAACAATGATTTTAATGATAATTAGGAGCTCTTAGGAAGCTTACTCGGTATTAGAATATAATTTATCTAGACTTTAATTATTTTTGAAGACTATTTACTTTAAAATTCAGTCTAAAATGTACCACAGGATAAAATTATATTAACATTTTAGAGAAATACTTATAGACTTAGTTTACTTAGTAATTTTTTTTATTATTCAGAAAGAACTATATTTTTTACAGAATGAAGAACATTCAAAGTTAAAACTAATATTAGAGAGTGTACTAAAGAACATCTTTCAGTAAAATTATGAAGCTCTAAGTATAATTTAAAGTAAGAAATTATTTCTAAGGCAATGAACAGAAACTTGTCCTCAAGTTTTAGTGTTTAAAGGATAAATTAAGACAAATATTGAATATTTTAAGACTTATATTGCTCATACCATTATATGAAACATTACAATATATTCATGGACGTGAAAATAAACTGAACGTCACCTTGTCTTATCGAGAGTGACGCTGCCCGCTTACCATGTGTGCGTAATTTTTAGTGCGGTCCGACGCGGTAATGGCGGCCTATTATAACAACATGGTCTCAATGTGTGCGTGTGATACTTGTACGAATAGAGGAGTTGGTATTACTTTGGGTGCCTCACAGAATTTGTTGCTGACATTCCGTCTTGTTTTTTTTTTAAGTCTGTGAATATAATATTATAATTCCTTAGAGACACAAAGCAGGTGTGGTACCGCCCTTCTGTATAGGAAGTTACTGCCACTTACTATTTTTTAGGGTTCCGTGGATATAATAAATTAAATACTAAAAGCCGACAGTCAGAAACGGCACAGACCCTTTAACACTAGAAAGATTGAAATTTCGACTTACCGCGAAAGACGGCTAGGGGTCTTTTGACAACAATACTATTGGCCATGGTATCTGTTTTATTTTTTTGACAAATATAAATTATTTTAAATAAAAGTAAAATAAAATTATTTATATGTTATTACTTTATGTATTTTTATTACTTAATTGCAATTACCACAAGCTAATTTACAATAATCCACAAAATAATATTTTGACTGATTATAACTTCGACATAAACGTTTTTTAGAAAAGTCAAATTCTCTATTAATTTTATTTTTGTAATGTGGTCGGTAGCAATATCTTATTTTTCTTGGTTCTGCTGTAGCTGGAGATAGCAGCAAAATTTGCTGTTGTAAGGGGTGGTATCTGCAGTAGAATTTTTGGAATAATTACTAAGTGGCAGCTGAATAATAGTTCTACGTACTTTTTTATCGTAGTTTCTTGATATATAACCCGTGGATTTATTTTATTGATTTATCTAATATATTGTAAACAACCTGTACACGCCATCTTCTAGAACTTTATTAGACACTGCATCTTCTAGCCATTTGGCTAACATCGACACTACACATTGACTTAGTATTATAGAATTGTAAAAGTGTACTGTATTATACAATTTGCTGAGTAACAATACGTTTTTAGTTCTTTTTGTTTTAGTTTCATAAACTGTCAACGACCATTGGTGAAAGCCGAACTTTCAGGAATTGAGTTTGATGTAACATGTCCAAATTCAGATTTTTCATGCAGGGAGGAATGTCACGTCTGCTTTTATTTATTATTTTATTGTAATATTATTATATTTTATTTATTATTTGATTGATCTTCTGGTAAATATTGTAACACTTCTTATATGGAACTTATTCTCGAAGAAAACGGAAAAAATAGTAATGTTCACTTCAAGACATTGACCAGGGTATTGAAACTTATCAAATTGGCGAAGCATAGACCAGTACAATAACATTTACTTATAATATAATCAAAATATACTAATCTACCGTTATTTACAAACACGCTGCTTATGGTCATACGACCCCAGCCGTCTTTATAGGTAGATGTTTGTTTATTTACATTCCCACAACTCCTATTCTGTTTATACGTTACAATAGGTTAACTAACCCTATTTTATTAAAAGTCAAGAAATATCAAGTCATTATTTGAAAAAACACCAGAATAGTCGGCGTCGAAATTTCAAAATGGGTCATTTGACCCCTGTCCGTCTTTCTAGTGTTAAAATACCTTTTCAATGATACCCCGCACTATGGGGTAAGGAAGGTACCTTGATAAAAATTATTTTATCTTATGACTTTGCAGTTTCACTAAATATATTGTATATTGTATATCCATGGTAAATTACACCTTTCTAGCACTAAGGGTCTCAGCGATATGCTGCGACAAGAAAAAACTATAAGGGTTCTATTTTGACTACAGAACCCTAAAAATGATCAGGGATGTATATTCTAATATCTTTATTGTGTTGTCTTTTTTATGTCAGAAACGATTGAATCTTTACATTTGGATTAAATAGGAATATTGCTTCTCACATAAAGTTAATAAAAGATATATATAAAATCTCCTCTTTTATTTCCTCGGCAAACTGCCCTGGATTTTAACATTTTCTTTACGTTTCATATTTAAATTTTATCATATTCTCATTCAATAACACAATTTATTACCAAAATCCGTTGTACTGAACCATTTTACAATATGAATAACACAATCATCGCTATCTGCTTATTAAATATTCAATTCTATGGAACGTGCTTTGTAATATTAAATTTTGTAATTATAACAATTTGTGTCGCCTCATTAATTTGTTCACGTGAGAGACACAGCTGTGCTATTCACACTTCAATTTATTCCATCAATGATATATTATATTTGTACTGTACTTCGTGGTATGCAAATAGTAGATTGATTACCTAGGGAACAAATTTCTACTTTTAAGGCATTGAAGTATTATTACTAGCGTATAGAACCGACACTGCGAATACCATGTATGTCCCAATGCATTGGCGCTACGTGGCTTCAATCTTCAATGGATTCGTTCGATTTTGAAAGGAGAACCGGGGCTCAATTTTGAAAATAGAACCTCCCGGGCGGGACACACATTTTGTTCGAGATGTCTGTTCTATGTCATTATACTTCAATGTTTTAAGGCGAGAGTGTTTCTTTGAAGACAGTGTGCAGCGAAGGATTCTAGAATAGCATCCAGAGTACTTAGTGACAAATCGAGCGTGCTTCAAATAGTGTTGCTCCCTAGGTCCCAAATTTGGATCACACATCACACAAAATACGTATGTACGTAGTACGTACCTCACGCCCTAATCTGGAGTTATTACAATAATTGGAACGAAGTTCCTTATCGCGCGTTGTGAAAGGGGGCTGAACGGAAAAATTCTTACGACACTTTTTGATTCTTACGAAAAGTCGTGACGACACTTTTTGCTATTGAAGTTGTAAGAAGTACAGAGATGGCGCTGTAAATACTAAAATTGAGCCTACTGATTAAGTTTATATTACATTATATTTGTTAATAATAAAAAAAATATTATTATAACTTAAAAAAAATAAAATTTTATTACAATTCCTTCACTAATTAATCGAAAGGAACTTCGTTCCATCCGGGTGTCCCTTGACACCTCTCACCTTTTTATTTTTCATTCTCACTACTTGAACTACTACTACTACTCTTTGAAATACGTTCTTAATTTTAAAAATTACTGAAGGCGTAATACATTGATTTCGCGCGGTTTTTTTTTTATTTTCCGCAAACTTTTTTTTATTTGCCTTGTTTAAGTTTACTTTATCATACATACAGTGTTTGCGATTGATCTCTTTGATGATTGGAACTTCTAACAATATCCACATTCCGAATTCAAATCTCTTTTAGTCTCTTGGGATAAAAAGAGCTATTTTAGCCCCAGTTCACGAGGAATCAAGTAGCTTTAGAATAGATTGGACAAAAAGTATATAATAATTGTTGACTTAAGTATTTTAACGGGTTATTTATTGAACCAAGACTTAAATAATTAATATAATATTTATATGTGAAAAGAGTAATATACTCGAAAGATTTACTTTTTTATTTTTATAAAAATATTCGGTAACAAAAGTAAAACGAAACTTAAAGAAACTTCTACTTTACAAATAAAATATTAAAATTATGAATAAAATAAAATATTTTATCTGATTACATTACATCGCCGTCCAACCTATTAATTTTCATTAACCCCGAGGGTTCATTAATAAAATGCAGTTAATACATTAAAAAGTCAGGTGGGGGTTTGTGCAAGGGGTTGTTAATTACTTAAATGTTACTTTGGGGGTGAATGTGATTAATACCATGGGGTGTAGGAGCAATGAAATATGGACTGAGACAGTTTGACAAATGTGCGCTCAGTTTTATAGTTTGTTGTGACCATTTTAAAGGACAAATGAATAGAAATAAAAAAAGTTATAACTGTAGTACCTTTGAATGCTATTAAGGATCAAACAGATAAAGATGTCATGTTTGTTGTCATGTTATGTTTTTAATGTACTATTTGTGTTGTCCATGTCACCTATGACACAAAGAGTCCCAGTGCGGAAGTGTACCTAAGTGTGTAAACGTTTCTATTTTGTGTAATTTGTGCATATTTTGTCATTGAATGCCCTTACTTCTCAGTGTTTATTTCAAAGGCAAAGTCCCAAATCTCAAGATTCAATATCCCGAAGCGGCAAGGTCAGATTACACTCGCAATGCAAGGATATAATAACTAAATTTCGACTGGTAATTTTCACTGAAACCAAAACTCATACCTATTTAATATTTCCCGCGTACCAACGAATTGGTAAACTTTTACCTTTTATTTACCTCCCCAGAAACCCATTACGCTCCGGCAACATAAATCAAACCTAAGCGAATTACATGAATAATGAATGTTACTAAAATCTGAATTAACATTTGTGAATATTATAATATTATGAATATTGTTGATAAGAGATGGAATTGGTAATACGGCGATGAGATCTGTATAATTTTTAACCGACTTCAAAGAAGATGGTTATCAGCACAAACCTATGTATATTACGGAAACCGCAAAATATTATTTACTCAATAAATGGTACAAAAGACATTCTCTACCATTGACTGGTAGTCTATAAAAAGCTTATTTTTAAAAGTATTTTTAAAATATTTATTTTATTTTTTCCATTTTCCAAAATTCTATCTAAACATATTCTGGAAAGGGAAAAGGTAATAAGGCATATTATGTTGAAACATTTGCTACGCTAACAGTGTTATTAGTGTTTAAAATAATTTTCAGTGATATTAAAGTTTTAATTATCATCTTAAATATAGCATGACAAAATGGGAACGACAGGATTCATATGGCAGCACGAAATTATAACTCGCCTCTGGCTACCATCTAACTATGAAGGCTTCATAATAACAATATGATTGAGTTTGACAACATAATTAGGATGGTCTACAATTTAGCTCCAATTGCCAGTAAAACTTGTACTAGCCTCCAGTCATCGGTTAGATAATTGGTTAGGTAAAGAACACATCTCATACTTCTCGCAACCTTATATTAAACTAAATTATAGAATAGACAAAGCCAACTGGGCCCTTTAATCTTCCCCTTGTTCCTGTAGCATACCCGATAGCAATTTGACTAGTGCTCGTTAGATCCAAAAGCTTGTATTAGTGAAATTAACTGCCAAACTTTGAGCGCGTGTTAGGAATAATGAACTGTTTTAATTTTTCTATCCCAATTTTTAAGAAAACCTTCCATTTCTTCAATAAGAAGAGGTGAAGGTGCTGTAAAAGTGTTGGTGTAATTTGTTTTATTTTTTTTAACTGTTTTAAATAAAAGGACATTCTATTTTAATAATCTATTTATCATAATCTCTGGCTAAGTTAATCGATTAATTAATAACAGCTTATGCTTGAATATTTTTCTTACAGTTGTTAGGCAACTGAATTAAAAATCATGGATAGTATAATAGTAGTAGTGGTGTACATTATGTTGGTGTTCTAAATAAATAAATAGCATAATTATTTGTTAATATTTATTGACCGTATATTATTTGGAAGTTCCACGGCGTTTTAAAATTCTTTGTCTCACTTTTCTTTCATGCCCTAATTATTTTCAGTCTTAGATTACATATTGTCATTGTAAGGACGGTTGACATCGTTATAAACTGCCAAATTACCTGCGTTTCATATATTTGATTACTTGTCTTAAAATAAAATTTGGTCGAATCAAACATATTTTCTACCTAAAAGTCTTTCTGTTTGTTGCTTGTCCAAATAGTTCGTGGAAGGACAAATTATTATACAATTTCAAAGTATTTGCTGATCTGGAAGAATTTAGACAGCAATTACAGGCGTCGGTACAACGAACAATTAAATTGCAAAATGTCCACATCCGCATGCAAATGGTCATTTGTTTCACATATCAGAGTGGGGAATAGCCCGCAAATAGCTGCAGTGTCAGCTATTTAGCTGAAACATCGCTCCTGTTTACATATAAAATGCAGTTCGTTAAAATATTGTAATTTTATTTTATTATTTTTAATGGATTTTTAAAAGCATTAAAGAATATAATTGCAGAGATCGTTTTTAAAAATGAACGCGTCCACTGTTACTGCCTGTAAGTGGAAATAATTATTTATTTAATAATATTTATTTCGTACAATATCGAATTTAAAAATTTTCCTAAAAATTGCCACTATGTTATAATAATATATAATGTGCCCACGTTTATTTTCAGCAGTAAAATTTCTCTGAATGAACTTTAGCATAGTGTTTTATGATTGTCAAAGTGTGTCAAGTGAAGTTTAATGCTTGCCAAATAAAATAAAATAAAAAATAAATACAAACTTGCATACCTGAGAGCTCTCCATTTTGTTCATAAAGTTGTAATTGTACAAGTCTCGGCAACGTGGCACTTTCAACAAAATTTTTATCGTCAGACGAATATAACTATGATTCAGTTTATAAATTAAAGAAACATAAATAAAAGCTATGTCTACCATATAAACTGTTGTTTATATACTTTACTAAAAGAGAAACACCGTGCATATTTCAAATTAAATATGCATTTAGACATATGAATTAACCCAATCCATATATGTATTTTATATTATTATAGGTACATTATGGATACATATTTATGATGTTAAACTTATTAACCAAACTGCAATCCCATTTAACAAAACAACAAAGCATTATCATATAAATTAAAACACGCCACTTATACAATTACATGTCATTAGGTTATCATTCCTGTTTACCGTTTCATAAGACATTTTATGAGGAATGAATTTCGTGATAACCGGCTGATAATAAATTTTATACACATTTCATAGGCATTTGTTACATTCCAGGTATCTTGTATGCATAAACCATTTTAACAAAGAGTGCTTCAACGGCGGAATTCCCTTCGTCGACGATTTCGTCTTCATTTTATTCGTCGCAATGTGTTCAACTTTTATTCACTTTGATGTATAACAATTTCAATTTTTTCTTCACCACTTCCCTACCCGCCTCCCTAGGCGCTTGCAGTGTGTAACGTTGTAATGAGTATGGTGGAAGGAGAACTTTTCTTTCTTGGATCTAGTGCTGACTTAGGATAATATAGAATTAGGTCAATCTCTGCTCGTAATGCACCCTGTTGGACAAAGAAGATGATGCTATTATCAGGTCTTTATCAAGTACATATCACGGGTTTAGTATGGATTGGACCAAAAATTTATTGTAATGTTCATCCTAGTATAAATCTAATGCTTGCCTTTATTTAAATGTCTTACTTATTATCATATTGGGTTCAAATAATATCAAGAAAATTAACGACTGTTCCTCTCTTCTGTATACCTATAGCTAAGCAATCAACAATACACTAACAAGTATCAACATTTAGTATTCACGTATGCAGATTTATCGTTTTCTATTCAACATCGGACGTCCAAACTAAATACTTAGGGAAACTAGTTTGAAATGCATTACTGTGACTTAGAACTTAGATGAATCACGTCTTGAGTTGTAAAACGTGATGCATTTTATTAATTGAAGCCTTGATAAGAATAAAAGATTGTAAAAAGGTAATTTTACTATAGTCGGTCTTCGTCGGTTCTCTCTGCGTGTTCTGCTGACTTTACAACAGTGAGTGCTCCGAGGAATTATTCGACTTGATGCCTCCTTCGTTTTTTTATCATTGCACAACTCGCCGAAGCTTTTTGGACTCGTGAAGAACCTCTGTGGTTCGATTTTCATCATCATTGTTGCCACGCACGTGCAAACTATGTAATGAGTGTTCTTCTGAGGTATTCCCGAAGCGCCGTGACATGGGGTTCATAAAAAAGGTGTTAAAAGAGTTCTTCTTGAGGACCGATGTTGCATTGGCGATTTCTCGGGTATTGCTCATGTCCATGCGCGACGATGACAGCTCATCTATAGGCGACGATGAACCATCATTTCAAAAAGTCATAGTGTTATATTCTTTTGCCTATTAACTTTTCCAGAGGATAGACTATTGAAAATGGCCGATCGATTGCATGTATCTAATGGACTGACCGTTCGGGGCTATAAATGAAACGGTTTCATCGTTTCTGAATGAGTTATTTATTTATAATGAGATATTCGGTCACGTCTGTCGAGTGTTCGAATAGGACTCTCATGATAAAACATCCAGGTATGTTTATTTTTGGTCACATATGAAAATTTTAAATAGGTATGGGTTGATATAGTAAACTGTGGGTTAGCAATTATATTTCCCACTCGTAACAGCCTTCGTTTCCTTTGACTCGAAAAAATGTTTAGACAGGATGCGTTAAATTAACTTGACTTTTTTTTGGGGCTGATGCAGGTCATCATAAATGGCAATAGGCTCAGTGAATCCACTGACATTGACATAAATCATATGTCTATAATTAAGTTTCGGAAACTTATAAACAAAATGTGAATTGAGTTTTAGTTCTTTTGTTGTTTTCCTGTTTTGTGTATTCCATTTATTATAAATATGCTTTTTTAATTACGTGCATGATCATGAAGCGCTCATAGCCCAGCGGCTTGAGTCGATCCTAAGTGATCGACAAAGTTAAGCAACAGCGGGCGCGGTCGGTAGTTGGATGGGTGACCGCTAGTGGCAAAAAAATTCTTGAGCGTTCTTCGGAGGGCACGTAAAGCCGTCGGTCCCGGTTGTTATCATATGATAACAGTCGTTAAGCCATGTCGGCCCTCGGGCGGTTTGAAAACTTCCGACACTCGGGTTGGCCACTAACCCCTCCACCAATCCGCATTGGAGCAGCGTGGTGGAGTATGCTCTAGGCCTCCTCAAGAGGAGAGGCCCGTGCCCAGCAGTGGGCCATTAATGGGTTAAAGCCACAATTACGTGCATGATCAGAAATACATGTACCCATTTGTATAACAATATTATGTACATATTGTAACCTAATATTATTCTAGATTTGTTATTTCAAGTATGCGATGTTTGCCTCTTGCATTATTTGTTGCGAAAGTCTGATAAACCTATGTAATTTTTGAAATGGTATAACCGTTGGTGAACTATATAAATAAATAAATAAAAAAGACATTGGGAAGCCACTGGTTTCAAAGTGCCCAGGAATGGCACCAATTAAGGGAGACCTATGTCCAGCAATGGACTTTAAAAGGCTGTTAGTTAGATGATTAGATGATTGAACTTCATTGAGTCGAATTAATTAAAGTCAATTATCACCGTAAAGTCATCTACAGAACCAAATCCGTGTCAACCACAACCACAGTAGTGGACCACAATTCCAGATTCGAGTTAATTGCAGTGTAAAAACCGTTCTCGACAATGGCTTCATTAGATCATGGTATCGAATAGTAGTCTGTTCGAATCGAACGATTATTACTGATGAGTCAGCTTAATGAGTCGGTCAGCATTCGCGAGAATAGATGAATCGGTAAACCTTAAATTTTGGAATTGGTGAACTGACCGCATAGTGGAAAAGTATTTTATTGTACAATCTGTGTAGAACTTAGTGGTAGCTACGGGAGTCAGAAACCTACGCCACAATTTTGTTGGTTTAATTATTTTTTATTTAGAAAGATACATATTTCGGGGGTGTAATAGTAAGTAACTAATTTATACAAATTTTCCTATTAGCGAGATAATCTTTTCATGTAACCTATTTCTTATTGACAGATGTATGTTTTTATCGAAGATATTTTATTCCTTAACCGGGTTAGGATCTTCCCTTATAGTGACAGAAGTTAAGGTTATTTTACTATATTTTTGAGTAAAGCAGGCTTGATTACCATGCCAGTAAAGTGACCATAAGCAGACTTTAATTGCCTTTGAAAATATTATGAAGATTTGTGTATATTTCCAGGCCTCCGAATATTTATCTTTTATGTTTGTTTTTTCTAAAAATGGGGTCTTTACTAAGCTTAATATCACTGGTTCGTGTAAACACAGAACGAAATTTTTAATAGCTATATATTATGTAAATGGTAGACTGAATAAAGATTTTTTTAATAGCATCTTTAAACTAGTTTACCATATAAATTTTACAAATAAACGCGTTGTGGCAACATTAATATACTGACGCTAAACAGTCTTAAAATGGCGCATTTCAACACGATATGAATTGTCAACGCTCATATCACCAGCGCGTCGAGTTCCGGTCACAGCTTTTGTACAACTTTAGTTCCGACAACAGCGAGCGAAAATAAATGGTTACGGCGGTGGATATCACTTAATACTTTGCTCGTTTTATATTTATCTTCTTGATGGTTAAGTAGTTTAACTGGTCTTGCGAACGATTGTAGTGTGTTTTGGTACATGCTGTATACGACTTAGTTTTCCGATAAGTGATTACTTCGCCTAAAAGGAGAACCCCAGCTTCCATAGAAACTCAGGCCTAAGTAGACAAGACTGGAAATTGGCTGTCAATTAGATCATTGCAAAAGGTTTAATTTCTCCAATTTTCACGGCTGTCAGCAATGGCCAACTAAGGAAATCCTAGAATGAATCACCTTAATTATAGGTTATGATTATGTCATACTCGTGTCACAGTGCTATTTAATATGTATGTTGCACTTACTATAAACCAAATACCTACGAATAATCATTACAAACGTAATAAAATAAAAAGTTTCTCAAAAATACTAACACTTAAACTACGAGTTTAATGGCTAAAACTAAGTTGGCGGGTGACTATTATACTATCTACTACTTCAATGGTTTTCACCCAAAACGAATGTCATAAAAAGGTTGTTTAATAAAAGCTATTACATATTTCAAGAGATTTTATTAGTTATCATTATAATATTATATTAATATTTCGTCTAGTTGTGCAGGAAGCGCTATATTTCGTTGGTACCTTGCCCAATCAAGATACCATAATATACCCATTGTAAGTATGGCCACAGCAACCTCCTGATCTTCTAAAGATGTATAGGGTACATTATCCAGTGTTCAGGACTTATTCTGAACCTTTGTCAGTCACAAAACAGGCGATTAAGGAGTCCATATTCATATAGTATTGGTTTGCAAGAAATTGTAGCGAAACTGCGAAACACATTCACCAAAACACAAGTACGAAAGCGAATACAATAGAAAATTAAAATCACTGTGTGCGTGTCGATGAGTTTCAATAGTAAATAGGACTCCAAATACGCTGAAAATATTTGATAGTAAAAATATACAAGAACTAGAAAGAACGTAGAAAGATGAAAGATCGATGACAAATATGACAATACAGTGATGTTATTTATAAATACTATGGTTACCAAAATGACATTATTAGGGATTACATCATCTTTGTTGTCAATCGATTAATCGATGTCAAAATATTCGAAATGTAATTTAATAAAATTAGCGTAACGATTAAATGGTAATTATAATATATTACATAGTTTTGATTTAAATGGAATACGAGAATATGTTAAAATTAAATTAATATTATAATTATAATCAATAAATAATATATAAAACATATTATTATGTTCCATCAATCGATAATTATCAATCGATTCAATCGATTATAACATCGTATGTAATGAGGTAAATACTGTGAAAACTTTTTTGCATTATTTTGTTCATTTGGCAAGAGCAGCTGAAGCTAAGATTTAAATATGTTTATCTTATAAATAAGACGAATTTTTTGGTATATAGTTTACTCTTGTCTAGTCCGATGTTCTAACACAGATTACATATGGTTCGGGGCCGAAAATTGGGGATCTCCTTTGACTGGCTCTTAAACCCCGGAACACATTATTTGGCGGCTGACTCTAGCAAGAAGGTAGTGAGTAGACAGGGACCACTCAATACGCTAAGTTTTGATTGGATAAAGATACCCCTGTTATTGATATGGATAAGACTGAGGCAATTTTTGTCAGGTACATCTGTCTATGATAGTGTTGAGTATTGGGTATTAAAGTCTATTTGCCCCGCTAGATTATATGTTAGGGTTCGGAACGTTTCCATAATCTGTGAAATTTATGCGCATGTACATTGTACAAGCGAGACTGATTGGAAGCGTTTGTTTATTTTCATAGCGGAAAATTAAAAAGAAAGTGCAAGCATTGTTATCGACCAATATGATCTTTCACATCAATATGCAACAGTATAAAATTTATGCTCCAGTCCTTTGGCTCATTCAAGAATTAAGTCAAACTGTACTTAAAGTATATATATTCTATTAAGTTATACTGATGCTTATTTTAATCTCTTTCTTTCTCCTTGTTATATCCTTTCTGCGTAAAGTCCGCCTTTAGAACTATAATTATTATCAGCTGAACAATGCATCTACTAATTGACTTGTTACCTACATAGAGTGTACTCCCAATAAAGGGTATTCTATTCTCCATTTTCTCATATTCTACAAAAATTTATTGTCTATCCCTCAAGAATTTCTCACTTAGCCAAGACAAGACTGTAGCGAAAAACTTATTTCGCAAATTAATGTCTATTTCAAGACGTGAAACCGTTGGCCTATTCATATCTTTGTTGAATCTTTGCCAGGTCAGGGATGAAGTTTAGGTTTGGCTTATAGAATTTTTAATAAAACGCTCGTGGAAATTGAAGAACTTGGTTACTTTAAATTAGAAAGTCTGAGTGAGTAATAATAATTTCTTATTTAAATATACACAAAGTTAATTTTTTTTATAACGGAAATAATATTTTCTTGAAAGCAGATGTCACTTCTTTTCACGACCAGCGTAAAGTAATGGATCGGTGAAAGGTCCTGGGATCGATTCTCAACGAGACAGAAATTTGAATGTTGAAATATAATTTCTGTTCACGGTTTGGGTGTGTGTTTTTTGGGTTTGTGTGTTCTCCATGGTACCTACGACACAGGGAAATCTTATGTGGGGTTTATAGGTTTTATTTTTTTTTCGTTGCTGTCTGCTCCACTTATTTATGTAGTTACGTTGATATTTAGTTTCAACTTAATTATATTGACGACCTGTGTGGCGTAATGGTTACAATGCCGGATCGTCGCGCCCAGGGTCTTGTGTTCGATTCCCAGCGAAGTGGACATTTGAATTATGAGTTTGAATTTCTGTTCTCGGTCTGAATGTGAGTCTTTGTCTGTGTGTATTATCCATGACAACCACGACACAGGGAATCCTAGTGTGGGGCTATGCTAGTATAGCGTTATTGTTATTATTTATATTAAAGCCTTATCCTACGCTATTAGTCTTAAGTCTGCAGCTACTGATTTTATCTATTATGTCAGTTCTTGCATTCGTAATTAGGACTACAGTTTTCTTGGTCAAACTTGCAACTGACTTTGGCTATAATATTGTAATTACTGGGAAGTAAGTAGCCAGTAAGTAGCCAGTGGTTGCCATGCCAGTATGTATTTTAAATAATAATATCGCTAATCAATAATAGTTGTTTATTGTGTTCATATATAAAATGCATAATACGTTTGCAGCAAAATTATACTACAATACAATAAACTTTATTGTGCACAATAGCAAAATACAGGCATATTGAGCAGAAAAAAACAAACATAATAAACGATGTTATTGCTACTGTAGCGATTTCTATCAGACAACCATGGGTTAGAGGAAGAAATAAAATAAATAAAATAAAATAAATTACCTCGTAGTAAATTACCTGAATCTAAATTTTAAAAGAAGAGCCAGCTTGATAGCTTCGTATGTAGGAACAATGGTCACTTTCGTTAATTTTAGCCCACTATGACGCCTGTACGTTTGATTACATAAAAATCACTACACAAAAATGTGATAAATGAAGAAAAAAATTTTTAAGAGTAATTTTCGGTAACTTTACTTTAAATATAAAGATGTAACGTCGGTAGTACAATAAGTGCTTATATAATGGCTTCTGTGAAAGCGTTGAATACCCAACTTCAGCGCTAAAGCTCTTGGCTCGCTTGTCACGTTAGGGCGAAAAAGTTGTCTCAGAAATTAATGTCTGTGAGGCAAGCATAATGGCGGTTGCTTTTGTTAATTTTAGAAAACTTGTATCCTATTTGACAGGCAGGCGACAAAACTATCAAAAACTTTCTTTTAAGTAGGGCACTTAGGGCAGCTTGTGGCGAGCTGTGGTGAGTAGTGACACCATGGACCCGAGTGCTTCACCTTTTCTTCGCACACATTTTTTCACAAATGGCGAGCTTAATGCTAGTGTAGTCTAGAAAATGCTGGTAGACCAGTTAACCATTAAGACAAACAGAAAAACACAATTTTTATCTACATATACTAATATTATGAAGCCGAAGAGTTTGGTAGAACGCGCTAATCTCAGGAAGTACTGGTTTGAATTGAAAAATTATTTTTGTGTTTGATAGTCTATTTATTGAGAAAGGCGATAGGCTAAACATCATATTTTTTAGCAGTTAGTTTTTTCCACAATTTAACGCGGGTGAAACCGCGAGGCACAGCTAGATATTAATATAATTTATCGTATCTAGTTGTGAAAAACAAAAAAAAATATTTACTGACATCTTGACTGACATTTTCAAACCTAAAGGCATGATTCCACCAGTGTGCGGCACTGTAATGCACAGTGTACGACACAAATGTTCACGCTGGTCGAGTCACTCGGGCATACAGTAACAAATTGTGCGCGAACATTTAAATTGTCACGCACATCTGTATACTTTTGTGCGCGCACACATGTACGCAGTGGACTCGCGTCGACGCGTACACGCTTGTTGTTCACGAACTCAGTCTTGCTTTTATTCTTCGTTTCTTTTTAAGCAAACTAAATAATAAAACACAAGCTGCAGCACAAAGCACTACGTTTTCCTGCCCGTCCATATTTAACATCTGAAGACAGAAAACTCTTCTTAGTGAATATGTTTGTGCACAAGTGTGCCACACTGTGCGTTTACAAAAGTTACGCACAGCCTTGCCGGTGGAGACAGCAGCTAAACGCGATATTAGCTTAAAGTGCAATGCTGGAGTTTTGCACAAAATGTTTGTAAACAAATGTGCTGCACACTATTTTGGTGGAATCGTGCCCTAAAGGCTTGATTCCACCAGTGTGCTGAACTGTGCGGCACTGTAATGAACAGTGTACGACACAAATGTTCACGCTGGTCGAGTCACTCGGGCATACAGTAACAAATTGTGCGCGAACATTTAAAATTGTTCACGCACATCTGTATACTTTTGTGCGCGCACACATGTATGCAGTGGACTCGCGTCGACGCGTACACGCTTGTTGTTCACGAACTCAGTCTTGCTTTTGTTCTTCGTTTCTTTTTAAGCAAACTAAATAATAAAACACAAGCTGCAGCACAAAGCACTACGTTTTCCTGCCCGTCCGTATTTAACATCTGAAGACCGAAAACTCTTCTCAGTGAACATGTTTGTGCACAAGTGTGCCACACTGTGCGTTTACAAAAGTTACGCACAGCTAAACGCGATACTAGCTTAAAGTGAAATGCTGGAGTTTTGCACAAAATGTTTGTAAACAAATGTGCTGCACACTATTTTGGTGGAATCGTACCCTTAAGGCATGATTCCACCAGTGTGCGGCACTGTAATGCACAGTGTACGACACAAATGTTCACGCTGGTCGAGTCACTCGGGCATACAGTAACAAATTGTGCGCGAACATTTAAAATTGTCACGCACATCTGTATACTTTTGTGCGCGCACACATGTACGCAGTGGACTCGCGTCGACGCGTACACGCTTGTTGTTCACGAACTCAGTCTTGCTTTTATTCTTCGTTTCTTTTTAAGCAAACTAAATTATAAAACACAAGCTGCAGCACAAAGCACTACGTTTTCCTGCCCGTCCATATTTAACATCTGAACACAGAAAACTCTTCTCAGTGAACATGTTTGTGCACAAGTGTGCCACGCTGTGCGTTTACAAAAGTTACGCACAGCCTTGCCGGTGGAGACAGCAGCTAAACGCGATACTAGCTTAAAGTGCAATGCTGGAGTTTTGCACAAAATGTTTGTAAACAAATGTGCTGCACACTACTTTGGTGGAATCGTGCCCTAATACCTACACACTGATTGTGCGTTGGACGGAAGCCATTTTAATTTTTATGCTTTTTGTATTTTTGCTTACATGTTATCTTTTTATGTTGTTTTGCGGAGTCCAAATGGTGTTGAACTAAAATACGTCTAAATACAAGTAATATCATTCAGTCCTGTATCCATTGACCTGACACTGCTTAACTTTAATGATAACAAATCTCAGATGTGCGTATTATTCTTAAAAGGGCTAATATACAGGGTTTCCTCAAGGGTATTAATAAATTTTTACGTATTAGTAAAATATATTTTATAAATGTGCCTAAACTCTGCAAGACTTTTACTAAGCATAACATAAGCTAAACTAATAAGCCAAGATAATTAATTTTTAATTATTATTTTCTTTATACACTGGTTTCTTTATAACATGTCATGGGGATCGCATTACCTTAAAAGTGTTTCTAAATTATTAATCTTATCAGTAACTTTTCTCGCTTCGGGAATTCCATATTATTATATAAAGAAGAGATTTTTAAAAATTGCATTACTATTTAAGTAAAGAACCGATTAAAATAAAATAAACATATGTTACCATGAAAATATTGTAATATAAGAAATAAGAAATAGTGAAGGCTGCATCCATATCGATAAAACTGTTTTTAAGATTACCAAAAACAAAAGCACAGATAAACAAACAAACAAACAAACAGAAATTTTAAGAATAATTTTTACGGAATTATTACATTAATAAATACTCCGATTTTCTTAAATATTTTGTACCTAATGTACAGTTATATATAGATCAGTTTACAGTTTTATTGATTTTATCATAATGTTGATAATGATTGGACTACTGTTCTTTAACACACTAGGGCCCGTATTATAAACCGATCTCAGCTCAAGGGCGTGATATTAAATCTTACGATTCGTATTTTATAATTAAATAAAATATATTTTATATTACTGATATTTAGGCCCAGTTACATGGATCGTTTATTCTTTGCGAGATGGCCCGTTTCGTTGACCGATATACGAGCTTCCACAGCTGCAAATAACTGTACTCCGGGCCCAGTGCCCGAGATGGGATATGGGATAATATTCTTGGGACAGCGTAGGCAGTCTCCCACTTTTTGTGTGGTGTAAAGTTTTTAATACGAGTCTTAGTAGGTAACTATTGAAATTGTTCAATCTTTAAAGTTAAACATAATATATAATATTATAGTGTGTGAAGTTGTAATCTATGAACATGTAATGTTTATGTCTCTACTCTCTATGGTTTTTTCTCGCTTCCTTCCTCTCTCTGCTACCGTTGCTGTTACATATTCACGCCTTTTTATTGCATGAACCAGTGTTTAAATAAATACAGGCTTATAGTTTCTCGCATGTTTTATTATACAGAGATAACCTTTCGTAAACAAGGTATTTCCTTAAGTTATAGGATAAGTGGTATATCAAACTAGCTTGCCGCCTGCATTGTTAGTTAAGCACAATTAAAGTTAATTAGAGATTTATTAAGACAGCTGTTACGAGTGGCTCATTGCTATTTAAATTAACCTTAAGTAACCCTTGCTGTGACAATATATTGAAGGAGTTTTTTATTATTCAAACATTCATGCCGATAGTCATGGAATCCTGGTAATATTTTTATTGAAAATGTAAGTCTCGTATGAAGATTTCTTGTTTAGCGGTCGAAATATTGGTTTAGAATTTTTGATAACCTGCATGGCGTCATGGTCACCATGCCGGATCGCTTTTCGAACGCTCAATTCGGTTCGATTCAATTTCCAGTTAGTCAGAAATTGGAATGATGAGTTTGAATTTTTGTCTCAGTCTAGGCGTTGTCTGCGTCACCCATGACGCAAGGAATTCTAGTGTAGGGCTATGAGTGCTATGAGCGTTATCGATTCATACAAAATTTAATTTAAATTAATCCAAATGCTATGAATTAATTATTTTTTAACGAGCCAATTAAATTACTCTTTATTACTTAAGGAAGTATATTTGATAAATAACTACATTGCCCGGAAAAATAAACAGTGTGATTTATTAGTAACAAAGACACGAGCATATCGATATTTAAAGACAAGTTACAATAACTATTTCACAAAACAAGATTAGCACAGTTCGGTTCAAAATGCTAGAATATAGTAGTTGAGCATACTTCGAGGATAGCTCATACAGATAATGATGCTTTAAACTTTGTCTGTAAAGCGAGTGAATGGTTAAAGAGTTAGCTTCTGTGCATTATTGCCTCTGTGAAGTTAACTTACATACAAAATGATGGGATGGTAAATTTATTGCTAGAATACATAATGGTTTATACCTTGCTTCTAGAGTAGGTGTAAAGTAGTGAAATCCCGGAATGATATTGTCCCAATACAATATTTTATGGACGAAAAATATCTGTGAAGTATACCGTAAAATATTTATAAAAAATGGTTCTCTATCTATCCATCCACCAGCCCTTAGAGGTCCGCTGCTGGACATAGGCCTCTCCTAACTTGCACCACTCTGACCGGTCCTGAGCCTTCTGAATCCAGTGGATATCCGCTGTCTTCTTCAGGTCGTCAGTCCACCTGGTCGGGGTGCATCCTGTACTCCGTTTTCCGAGACGTGGGCGCCATCAAGAACCTTTTTCTAATTTAATTCAAAAATCAAACAAAGAAACACATTCATATTTTTTATATTAGTATAAGTTAAATCTACGAGAAATTCCTCCATGTTTAGTTTAAGGATGATTGTAAAACTACTCTATGAGCTACTCTTAGCTTCATAAAAATCATGAGTGCTCACCTATCTTATGACCGTTGGCGCGTCGCCATGCCATCCGTTCACACACAGCTTTAGATGTGGGTGTCTAATTCCAACCATAACTTGAATCTACGAGCTATCTATGAGCTCCGCCATTGCTCTGTAGGAGCAGTTTTAGCAAAGTAAGATCATAAAATGCAGAAACTATGTACTTTGAGCGTATCTCTCGAAACTCTCAAAGCGCGTCGTATTTTTTGATCTCCAAATTTTTATATTCCCAGGAATTTTTCGAAGAACGCAACGGTTTTACTTAAATTTCAGAAAATTTGTATTGATTTTTATGGGGTAAAAGGAAAATGTAAGCTTTTTGAAGTCTTTTGTTGTCTTCAATAAACTAAAATATGCATTGCCTTGACTTTCACGTAACTTTCGGGTTAAATTTATTTTGAGTGCTCTTAAGGAACGGTGAAAATGTTTTATTATGATTTGGAAGTATTTTGCGACTTAATTATTTCGTAACATTCGTGTATATTATTTTGTATAGGTATGCCTTATTCCTATCTTATTTAAATTGGAATAAGTATGTTATAAAATTTTTGTTTCTACTACTACTATTAGACTATAATAAAAACATCTATAAAATTTTCTAGAACCACTTGTGTCTTTTAATGTGAATGCCTACGTTGATGCTCTAGTTACTACACATCTTATTAATATGTGTCTTTATTTCGAAGATAAATGTATTTTTAATAAGTTAGTTCGTTTTACGTTCCAATACTAAACTATAGCCGTTAAGCAAATGTAGCTATGAATCGTATTATAGCAAATATGAACTTTTCAATATAAGCTTTAGGCGTGCATCATTAAACATGAAGGTATTTTAAGATTGTTCCAAATAGCTTTTCTCTGTACTTAGACGCCTACGTTAGTAAATTAAGTATCTTACTTATACGTTCCTTCGTGCGAAAATGATAAATTGGTAAATTTTTTTCTGAATTTTTTTAGCCGTAATGGGACGGCTTAGAATACCAACCCCAATCCCACGCCAGATGGGTATCGTAAAAGGCGACTAAATACGACCTGCTGGTGGTAGGGTCCCTCGAGGGCTTAAACTGGATTTTAATTATTAATTAATAACGTCATTATTACTATTATTATATCTCCATGGCATTTGCCTGGATAGCTACCACCCTTTAGCATGAGTCAGTCGCCAAACGACTCGTCGTGTTCCGGCTGGGGGCTTGAGAGCCATTCTTCCTATCTTTTTCTTCTCTCTTTCTTGGCTGGCAACGCATCAGTGATGCATTTAGGATTGCTGATGTCCATGAGTGACGATAGCCACTTACCATCAGGTGGATCGTCAGCTCGTTTGCCGGCTATTTTAATAAAAATATACCCCAATAAAATTATCAAGATAAGAGTTACATATGGATAAAATATGATTTTGTAACTGGAGTAAAATAAAGTTATTAAATAACTTTAAAAAATACTTCTCAAAAATCGTATAAATCTAGTCTAGATAAATTAGGTTGCTTTATATATTTAATATCAAAGTCCTTTGCAGAATATTTATTCAATTTCTCGTTGATATCGTCAAAAGATTTTCAAGAAAACCTTTTGAAGTCATTGAGTGAAAAAGCACAAAGGATTTTTCATGGCTTCAATGATATTTATTATGAAAAGATAAAGCTGATGACCCTGTAGCCTAGTTGGTTGGTGGGGGCCTACAATAAGATAAATAAATAATATTATTTAGTAACATTTGAACTGAAATCGTTCACTTAGCATCAAAAAATTAATAATGAAGAAAGCAAAAACTTTTAACAAATATTTCTTTTGTTTCAGATAAAAGTTGCCCTGATGTAAGAGGAAACAAAAATGGATTTTAAGTATCTGATTCTAATGATTGCCTTTGCGACTGTGGAGATTAACTTTACAGAAAGTCGTCAGAGTGACAAACGTCGATGGAAGACTGATAAGTCTCCTTATTCGCATTATGTTAACATTTGCGACATACAAGACAGAGTTTCAAAAGTTCATTGTTATTGCGAAAGCATAAAAATCAAAACGGCTACAAAAGCAGACTGTTGGGTTTTCAATGGTGGAATTGCAGAAGATGACCCGTTCTGGTCAAATTTTTATTCGCAACCAAAAATTGAAAGACTAACATTCAACGTTAGAGCAGATGGCGGTCTAACGTATATTCCTGCAAAAGTTATTGTAAGACTTGATCGCTTGCAATATCTCAACATACAATACGCAAATATCTATAGCATACCATCATTTGCTTTTACAAACTCGACAACGTTGAGAGAAATAACATTACAAAAGAATAAGATTGCGAAACTCGAAAGGTTGTCGTTTGCTCATCTAATAATGCTTTCGAATGTAAGCTTAGTCGAAAACCAGATATCGGAATTGAAGCCAGACGTTTTCTACGTTCTGCCGAATCTCCAGAGGTTGCATCTATCGAAGAACATAATAAGTATCATCCACGATGGTTGCTTTAAACACTTGAGCAACTTGATAAAACTTGATCTAAATAATAACTTGCTAACAGTCGTCATCCGAGAAAACTTCCAAGGTTTGTCTAATCTGATTAATCTAGATATGAGAAATAATAAATTGATGATGATAGGTGACTTAGCTTTCGCTGAACTTTGGAGCCTTCAAGAACTTTACCTGGACAGTAATGAAATAGAGTTTATTTCGGAACGAGGTTTAGGTGGCTTGACTCAGCTGAAGAAACTTTCTTTGGCCGATAATAAGTTGACAACGTTAGACAATGGTGTGTTCGATGATATACAAAAGTTAAATGTTTTGGATTTAAGAAACAATCTCCTGGATACAATGAAACAAGAGACATTGCGAAGTGTCATGGAGAATATGAAATCAAATTATGCTTTGATCTCTCTTGATGGTAAGTTATAAGACTTTTTATATTATTGTATAATGCTTGATACCTAATCATTTATCATTCATCCCTTCAAAAATAGGGAGCAATTTATTAAAATACGTTTTTAGCTTCTTAAAATCTATTTAGTCCAGTCTAGTCCCAAATCTAGTTGGCAAAATAGCCTACTGGGATTAACAGTAAATTTGTTTTCACTTTCGTTCAAATTACGAAAATCCCTTCGAACTTATAGTGCTATTCGCAATTTATAGGCAAAGTATGACTAATCCCCACTTTGTACTGCCTTGTGGAATTTTCTTACGATGTCATTGATGGATGAGGCACCTGCTCGGAATAAAAATCAGCTTATTTAGTAAGGCGTTGGCATGGTGTTCAATTTGTAAATATTATATATATAAAAGCAGTGATAGCAGTGATAGCCTAGTGGTTAGAACGTTGGTCTCCCGAACGCGGGGGCCCGGGTTCAAATCCTGGCACGCACCTCTAATTTTCAAATATTATGTGCGTATTACAAGTTAATTATCACTTGCTTCGGTGAAGGAAAACATCGTGAGGAAACCTGCACACCGGAGAGTTCTCCATAATGTTCTCAAAGGTGTGTGAAGTCTACCAATCCGCACTTGGCCAGCGTGGTAGACTATGGCCTGTACCCCTCACATTGTGAGAGGAGACCCCGAGCCCAGCAGTGGGACAATTATGGGTTGTTGCTATATATATAAAAACAAACTGATTTCGCTTATTTCTGGAGATCAATCCCCTAACAAATTAAATGCCCAAAACAATTACTTAATTTTTATCAGGCACTTATTACAAGTAACTTTATTTTATCTTTTAATCATGCTGTTATTTTTTTTACATTGTCATTATTAAGAAAATCTATTCAACCTGCGTCAATCCTTTACTGAAGCTTGTAATTAAAATAATTATACTTCAAAGGCTTTAAAATACTGCGACTACTAGAGGTAGGGTTAAATTATAAATTTCAGAAACGTGGCGTTCGTTTATAAGGCAAACAAACAAAACCGTAGTAGCTCACACTAACGAATTAACACCGAGGAGCGCTAAATCATTTCGACAATGCATGTAGAAGCGGACAGTTTTGCGGGAAATATAATGTCTCTGGGCGCGAGATATTGTCCCCATTAAAATGTCAAGCTACAAGCTTTATTGGTATATAGGGTTATGGCAAGTTGTTTAGTAATAAGCGATATTGATTTACATGATAGAGTACCGGAAAATGATCTTCAAATATCTGTAGAATTTCATCTAAAACCAATTTCCTCTCAAGCAGTTGTCTAGATTCTATCTGCATTGAATTGTTGTCCTATTCCTATGGTCCCTTATGCAACAAATATATATCAATTAAAGTATTTAAATATTCTGGAAATTATAGTAAGAAGGGAAATGGTTAAAATATTGTAAAATAAGAAGAGACATGGTTCAAATTATGTATCAAATTTCTAAACTTTAAAGTAGGTATCTTTACTTAAGCGCAATGTTCTGTTAATTAAATTATAATTAGAATAAGCTCAGAAGTGGTTTAAAGTATTTGAATATTTAGCAAGACCTAAGTTTGTTATCCCAAAGGGTACCTTCACAATGTTACAGACTAGGCTTGGCCATTACAAATGTTTTACAGTTTAAGTTAGTATTATGATCTTTTGAAAGATAACAATAATAATTGCTGCTTAATTTCATTCTTAAAACTATAAATAGTTTAAATATATGTCTTTATTAAGATTTTATAATATGATTGTATGATTGCGCCTCTAGTGGAATCCAAGCGGAATTTTGTTCAATCCAAATTAACGGTGGTGAATTAAAATTCGGACCTTAAAATCTATGCAGCACACGTGAATATTGCTTAAAGCTTAATTATATAGTGAGCATACGTAAATTACAATCGAAATAATATTATCTGTTGATAGGGAAAATAATTGCAATCTCAACCAATGTTATGCTTCATAATACAAATTAATGTCCAATATTACACTGAAGTAGGATTTGATAATGTTTACTTTGTAATCTTTACATACGAATAATATTGAATTTGTAGTCAACTAATAATTATTATAATTTACAAAAAACTAATAATTGAAATGCTCCGTGAAAATAATTTGAGAAAAGCTACTAGTAGTAACATTAATTCAAAAGATCCCATTAAAATGATTTATTTTTTCCGTTCGTCTTTTGTCAATGGATTAGTTTGTGATAATCACAAAAATAGCTTAACCAATTTTGATGCAGTTTTGACTGATTAAGATTTAGCATTGGCATTATTTTAATCTGGTAATAATCGTGCTCAGTTGTGGGCTATTAAGAGTAGAGTAAAATATTGAAAAAACATTTTTTTCAGGGTACCTCCCCTACAGGTAATGTGAAGATAAATATTTTATTCGTCGCGTTCATATAGTATCGTTGAAAAATTCTTTCAAAAATATTATGGGTCTTCTAAAACCATTTTTGGATTTAGGGGACAGTTTGCAAAATATTTGGCTTTAAAGTACTAATTTTGGTTAGAGTCAAGTGTCCCCTCTTACTAGCAAAACGGTTGGAGTTTGACAACTGAAAAATTTTCAATAATAGGTTATGATATGATGAATGTACAAGAAAAACTATCACCGTTATGTTAGCATAAGTAGTTAATGAGTAATAGTCGATATACTAACTACTTTGGAACCTGACACGAACTTGCCCGGTTTCTTTTTCAAAATCGTTATTCAAGTGGTTATGTAAGTATCGATGACACTGTTTTAGTTTCCTTAACCGGTTTTCATGAATGATTGTTTTGCATGTTCGTTTCCTATGAATATTCATCGAATGCGTTTGGCGTGTATCCAGCTGTCATTTGGCTAGGCTTTGCGGGCTTGCAGGCAAAGTTTCTTCTTAGTCAGTCTCTAAAAGTAGAAATTTCGTTTGTAAAGTTTTGTGAATTCGACGTAAATAACTAAAATATTACGGTGCATTTTAGTGTGGAGAAAGACCTCATAATTAAATATTGGTTAAATCTATGATTCAGATATTCTCTACACGTTTGAGAAAAACCGCAACTATCCTGACCTAACCTACCACTATTCTTGTAGAATCAACCGTGAAAGGTTTGTAATGTGTTCGATTTGTGTTTTGAAGAGCCAGTCAGATTCCTCGCTTATTTCTTCAATGATTAATTCAAATCTATTGACGATGGTAAATTTGTATCATCTGCCCCATCTATAAACTTGGCCTCACAGTTTGATCTGCGCAGTCAATAAGTTGGCCGAATAAGGTGTCTTCAATGTTAATATAATTCAAAATAATATAAAAGTACATATTTAAAATATACCTTTTGTGATAATATGTATGATATAATAACAAAGTATATTTTGAAGCATGATAGTAGTATAATAAAATTCTGATTTTTGTAAGATTTTTGAACATATTTTTTAAAACGGGCTACTAAAGCTTAGTCATGTAATCTTGACCGCAGATATTAATTTGAAGGCGATTATTAAATGCTGCTATGCTCCTACAGAAATAGAATTTCTTGTCATCTGAAAAGATAACTTTTTTGAGTTCAGTGAAAAAGAAAGTATAAAATAAAAAATACCGCTGTAATATTCCAGTGCTGTTCAACATCTCATAACTCAATTTTATAGAAGAAAATAGACTGAACATTTTATAAACTTTGAAAACGCAATATTTTTAATAACCTAATTATATTTATCTTTATTGATTAAATTTTATACAACGAATTTAAATATTTCTATGTGAATAAATTCAGTGGTTTTGAAAAGTTTGATTTTAGCACCAAATCTTAAACTTTTCGGAATTACTGGTTTCTTATTAATCTACTCGTATAACTTTTTTTTTTTTTTTTTTTTTTTTTACTTAAAATAAGTTAATGCTTAATGTAACAGCAAGCATACAAACTATTTGTAAGCTTTCTAGTGACTTTTACGAAATACTAATAAATATAAATATCTTTACAGGTAATAAGCTGATATGTGACTGTCGACTTTCGTGGCTACACAAACTTCGCAACGAAACACGAAGCAAGCGAGTACGAGCCTCACTTGACCGACTCAACTGTATAATGGATAACAAACTTAAATCTAATCTTGGCAATATTAAGGTCCAAAAAATTACAGACCCCTCTCTCAAATCTGGTCCTTATAAAAAGGAAGATAAGAATTACGACGAGGCAGATGAAGATTTTGATGATGAAAATACATATGATGATACTATGCAAGATCAGGAAACTGATTTAGATGGATCTAAGGTTGAATATAAGAGGAAACTTTTGGAAATTCCTACAGAAATGCTTCCTTGTCCAAGTAAATTGAGTTATGAGGCTTCTTATTCTCCGCCTACACAAGACGAAGTCAAATACTATAAGACCTCTTCAGGTCCGAAATACATTAGTCCAAATATTAGTTTAATAACTTTCTTGAGTATAATGAAAATGATACAGCAATAATGTTTTTTAAAATGTTAAAGTAACTTAATTAAACGTAAATCTTAACATAGGTAACTTGAGTGAAAATTTTTTCAGTCAAAAAATTTGATTTTTGCTGTAAATAGATAAAATGTTTGTTGTAGATTCTTTGTTTGTTTATTAGTAATGGTTTAAATAAGCAATAAATTGTGTAATACAATACATTATGAAGTGCATACATTCTAAACATTACTATTGTTTTCATTAAAATCTTTGTATTGTATGTCTTATAAAACTAACCAGGGTCTTCAAAGTAGTTTTCTATACAGCTTTTTAACGTTTCCTGTTGCAAAATTATAACGAAAATATTAGTCTGTTACGATCTGGGGCCCAAAATTGTACAGTTTTCATCTCATGAATATTATCTAATTCACCATCATTATTAGGAGTTCTTAAATGTTGTATGTATATAGCAGCGATGTCTTAAATGTTAAAATGTCATTAAATGGACAATTTTACAAAATAAAGCTATCACCTAGAAGCACCTATTTTCGCGATACGATCTTTTAAATTACATGCATGGGGAGTACTCTTAACGTAAGAGGTTTCATTTAAAATAAGACTTTATTCTTTAGAGTTAAGAGTCATTGTAAATAAAAAAGATTAGATTTAATTATTATAATTAAAGTTTAGAAACTTCAATGTTTGATCGAAGACTGTATAGTTATTAGAGATTCAAGGGTGTTTAATGTTTTTCATATTTGCTGTGTTTAAAACAGTTATTAGGCTGCTTCTTGACTGAAATTATATTTTCGGTAGCACTGGTAATGCTTCAAAACGAATGATCAATTTTCAGTTACAATCTGGCTATTTGCTTCATTGTCTACCTATGCGGTTTAAAGATAGTAAAATCAGGTTTGTGTCAATTCATTTATATGATACAATACTAGTGATCTTTCGAAAGAATTTAATATTAACAACAATCGTAGACACCGCAGTTAAAACTGAAATGTATTCAGTGACTATTTAAGTAATTCCTTTAAGTTTAAGTGACCATTAAATGTTAGGGCACTGCTTGTCTATTTTATATTTCCGATTTTGTACATATTATAGTGTAAATTTAATTTTGATCTCGTAAAGGAAAATAGTCTTTCACTTTAAGATTTCAAACGTGTAATGTCAAATAAAATATCTTACAATATACGTTTATTACACATTAATTCCAAAGATAAATATTATGCTTATAATAGGGTTAGTTGAATAATTAATAATTAAATTTAAAAATGCATTATTATTGTGTATAAATTCTTAATAATTATTTTTATAGTATTTAGCAATAAATCAAACATTAAGTTTTAGTTGTATCTTTATTTTATGTGTGAACAATAAATTGATACTTTTGCATCATTGGTGTCTTTCTTTTTGATAATAAAATCCAACATATGGAATACATAAGTTTATAACGTAGACCAATTAGGAGATAATTAACTCCAATAGTTAGGTCAACTATTAAGCAAGGACTGAATGGAAATAGTGTTTTATAACGTAGAAGCGACTAAATGTAGACATATTATTGGAAAATTAATAAAAGCCTGGCAGTGACTTACGAATTAAATTAAAATTCTTCACAACTTCTGAGGACGTTTGCTGCATGCTAAGTAGAAGCAAAGATTAAGATACACCCGTACTTAATACAGTAAAAATTCAAAGATGACGCATGCAAACCAGTTTATTAAAGTTTCAAGTCACACAATCGCGATTTGTTATTTGAAAAATATCCAATATTATTAGTTTACTACCGCAGATGTAATTATAACAACAGGAATTATGATAGCAGAATAGAAATAGGCTTGTTTCAAGTCTTTTCAAGGTTCTTAAGAAAGCATGGAGCTAACTAAGTAGAGGCAGAAACAAAGATAATCTCATTAGTGAAGTAACACTTCTGAAATCAGAAATGACAGCGACCAACCTGAATAAAATTTCTGGCTGCATGATGATATCATAAAGTATTCTAGTATCATAACTGTAAGATGATTTCAAAACTAAACTTTATGATCAGCTTTTTAGGAATATATCAATTTACATTTTTTGATGCTGGTCAGCCAGAATGACAACAATGCGGGGTGTGCGACAAGGACGCGTATTGTGCCCGGCTTTGTTAACTCTAGATATTTACGGCACACTGGACTGTCACGACAGGTGATTGATTGCATAATATTAGGGCAATCACGATCGCATATACCTTTATCGATTTGTCAAGTGTTACAAAAATTTTCAGTATAAAATGTTGTAGTATTAATTAGTCTTTTATTTATTAGCGATTGAAATCTTACGGTGTTTTCTAACACCTGAAATTTGACCGATGAGTGAATAAAAATTTTCAGCTCAATATTAGTGTCAAGAAACATCTTAAAAATTTCATAAATTAACTTAGTATACATTACGCAGATTGACGAAGAAAAATATTTTGCTTATAATTCAACAATGAGTTCAAACGGTTCAAAGATCTTGACATTACAAACCGAGGAACAAATTAAATAGAATAATTTCCTCTGGCGTCCATTTAATCCCCTCTTGGCGTTAGAAATAAACTTGTAATTAACACAACAAAGGAGGGAAAATTTTGTTTAGCATCAATCTTTCTTACAACAACAATTGACTGTTTACTTGCAAGTCGTCAGTTTTACGGGGTTAAATTCACAAATACTTATTTAGGCAATAAACAGATTCTAAGAATAGTATTGTAATATTATTTACGTCAAAGATTGAGACTGTTAAAGTGATGTTGCGAAAAATTCATTATTCAACTTGATTGGCTATTGTTGGCCCAGTATTTACCAGTACAGGATATTTTCTCTTGATGAAGCATAGAGTGTACTACGCTACTACACTATAAATGCAGATTGGTGGTAAGTGGCTTACCTAAGTACCGGAATTTTTCATGCAGTCTGAAGGTCTCCGACATAGCTTAACGACAGGGATGGCTTCTGGGTTGGTTCCCAAGCTACTCGCGATACCAGGAGTGAGTATAAGTGTTTTGCAAGCTTTATTTTAGTTCTCTGTATTTTCTTCTTATAGCCTTAGCTTTCAATAGAGATGTTGATTAATTTTAGAATTCAATTTTTTTTATAGACAAAACCTTAATGTTCACGAAAAAAATACTATAAAAATAATAATGTTAAAAATAAAAAAATGATAAACAAAAATAAATGTCAAATTCCCCACCAAAAACATCACGTGACGTCACTACCCAATATTCAATACTAGCGGTCTATTGAAGTTCCTTGAATATGCTTAAAAAATAAGGACAATGACGTCATATCTTCAAAATGGCGTTTGAGGTTACGTGATAATGAGTACTATTTTTAACATTTTAAATGAATGATATTTAATTTATTGTCATTAATTTCGATTAAGGAATAATATTTTCGGTGTTTAAATGTTACCATTAATACTTTGGCCGCGGGCTTAATTAATGGGCGGCGGTGATCATCTACCATCAGGTGACCCGTCTGATCCTTTGCCTGCTCAAAGCATAAAAAAAAGATGCAACTGGCGAAACCAATCTAGAGTGCGCAGAACTATTAATAAAATAAAATCAATTAAAGTATCACTGTACCTTTGCAAAAAGTAGATACAACTGCCTGCGGTGTCTATTGCTGGAAGTTAAAGTAAATGTACCGTACAATATCATTATTATTAGGCTTTTAGGGTTCCGTACGAAAAAACGAAAAACGGAACCATTATAGGATCACTCATGCGTCTGGGCTACCGCCGTTCATAGCTAATTTACTACAAAACTACTGAACTAAATGAGTTGAGGTACTCATGTCCTTTTTTGTGACCCAAAGACGAAAGTATAAAGTAAACAACTGAATTTTTGGAAAAAGTAATATGAAATCAAAATTAAACAAAAATTGTTTTGCAAACTGTATCGTGTTGTATGTCGAATAAAAGGACTTGTTGTAAGGATCTCAAATATATTTTTTTATACTTCTAAAATGGATAGTTTTAAAATTATTCAAAAAAGAACGAAAATTAAAGCCAAAAACATTCCACCCGCCCTTACCTTCGAAACTACTGATGCTAGAATTTTGAAAAAATACAAGTCTATGGTTAAAAAAACGATAAAAACGAATAAAATAGATAAACAACGGTAAATACATAATCAACGTACGGAACCCTCTCCAAGCAAGTTTAACTCGCACATGTCAAGTTTATTTACATTGGACTAAGTAGCAAAACGATGTAAGATATGATTAAGTAAGGTCTTGTTCAGAAGAAGCGATAATAAGTTGTTGCCATAATTAGTTTTCTGATGGGCAAAATATATACAATAGAGTAGTATTAGTGTCTACAGTGAACGTACAAATACCTTTTTTTTATACACAAATAAGTTAATGTTTGACCACAATCCCACCTGATGGTAAGTGGAGATGTGGTCCAAGGTGGTGAGCACATTAACTTAGTAAAAGCCTATTCACTCTTTTCTTGAAGACATCCACATCATAGGCAGGCGGGAACGCCGACGCAGGCAAGTTATTCCAGTCCTTGGCGGTGCGTATAACGAATGACGAGCCAAACCGCCTCGTCCTTACCGGCGGGATATTCACAAAAAAAGGATGGATACCCACCGTGCGTCGTGTCGTTCGATGGAGAAATGGAGATGGGGGAATTAAATCAAACAATTCCTGTGCACACTCTCCGAAATGTGCCCTGTAGAAAACCGAGAGGCTGGCTACTCTACGCCTGTGCTCGAGGCTTTGCAGATTGGTCTCAACCAAATCTGGGTCACCAATGAGCCTCTTCGCACGCCTCTCCATCGAGTCCAAGGCAGAAAGGTGACATTTGGCTGCACCTGCCCAAATGTGCGAACAGTACTCCACACACGGCCGAACCTGAGCTTTATACAAGGTTAAGAGCCTATCAGCTAACTTACACCACGGGCCAATTCTCAAATATTTGCTAACAGTTTGAGGACTGATTCTTACGTATGTTGTAGGGAATATTGTAAACAATTGGAAATGATGACTGCCAGATACATTACGTGGGCGTATTTATTTGCAGACGTTAAAAATGTTAAAAACTCTGATTAAAACAATGATGTTTAAATAAATTATTTAATATCATTGGATTAAACACTCTATAGGCGATATTATATAAAATATAATACTTAATTAATTTATTCAATTTCACCACTGAGGATAAAATAAAAGGGTTCTGTTTTCAATTTCCTGATTTACGAACAAAATAAATACACCATCTGTTGCCAGTGGGTTTGTGGTCAGCTCAATTCTTAATCAAAAATATTTCTATTATGGATGGAAAGCGTGAATAATTCCAGTTTTGTAATTCTGTTAACGAAAATAATAGTACTCGTACATATAATTTATACATTAGCATTGTAATTTGTAATTTTTAATTTGAATGGTGAAATAGAGGATAAACATGGTAAGAATAATTTCCGCGTGAAAAGTTGCGGGCAACAGCTAGTTTAAAATAGTTTTAAAAAAAAGCAAAGCAAAGGAACAACCCATAATTGTCCCACTGCTGGGCTCGGGGTCTCCTCTCACAATGTGAGGGGTACAGGCCACAGTCTACCACGCTGGCCAAGTGCGGATTGGTAGACTTCACACACCTTTGAGAACATTATGGAGAACTCTCAGGTGTGCAGGTTTCCTCACGATGTTTTCCTTCACCGAAGCAAGTGATAATTAAATTGTAATACGCACATAATATTTGAAAATTAGAGGTGCATGCCAGGATTTGAACCCGGGCCCCCGCGTTCGGGAGACCAACGTTCTAACCACTAGGCTATCACTGCTATATATATAAAATAGTTTTACTGAGGTTAAAATAAAATATATTTTGTACATTGCGTAGTAAGATATAACCTCGTTTTATTTAAACTGTTTTCATGAAATCAAGAAACCGCAGAATATTCAACTACGACATACATGAAGTTATTGAAATACAGAATTCTCGGAATTACTCATCTAAAGTAGGACCCAACGACCGGTTGGAGTGGAGCCAATTAGGAGAAAATTAAGTCCAATAGTTGACCTCTACAAGGACTGAATGGAAATAGAGTTTCGGACAGCAGCTAATATTTACCAAATATTACTAAGTACTTAACACAAATATGAATAGCAATCTAATAAGATGACCCGTATGGCGTAGGTACCTAACAGTTACTATGTTAAGATAGTTAGTAAATGTTTAATTAATATTATTACACTAATATTAAACGCATAATTATGGTGAACGGTGAACGCACCGTACGCGCCGAACGTACCGCATTTGTATGAAATCATATGAGAGCTCGATGCGGAAGACATAAATGCCGCATATTATTATGTCAATCGCATCGAGCTCTCATAATATGATTTCATACAAATGCGGCGCGTTCGGCGCGTACGGTGCGGATATAGGTGCGTTCAGTTTAACTCATCGTAGACTGAACACAATTTACTATATTACGGGGTATTCACGATATTTATTTTGCACATCGATATATCGGTCTAGTAGCGTGGATCGTGGTCACGACTAAACGTAGTCCTTGTACCCATGGACAAAACACAAAAACAACAACATTGGTGAATGTGACGGTGACCAGACGGTGGACAGAAGTTTAAACTCGTCATTCAAAATGTCTGCCTCCAAACGACTCGTCGTGTTCCGGTTGGGGGCTTGAGAGCCAGTTCTTCCTTTCTTTGGTGTTGCATCATTGCCTTTGGTGTCGCTGTTGTCCATGGGCGATGATAGCCATTTACCATCAGGTGGATTGTCAGCACGTTTGCCGGTTATTTCCATAAAAAAACCCCAGGATCCATCAAACGATGCGGCGCGGCGGCGGCGATGCGGCATAGTTACACATTGTCGCAATAGCAATAAAATAAATATTACGACCCTGTAGCCTAGTTGGTAGCGACTCTGCCTGCGAAGCGAGGGATCCCGGGTTCGAGTGCCGGCCGGGACAGATATTTATGTGTACATAGATAAATATTTGTACTCATGTCATGCGTGTTATTGTGATGTGTTATGTGTGTTGTCCATATCACATGTTGCTGCGGGGGTATGTGTGTGTAAGCGTTTAAGCGTATATTTAAATACTTGACAATATTACGTATACATATGACCTGGTAAGTAATATAGTGGTCCAGAGACGACGGAGGTACACACCCAGGATACTAACGTTCTTGCAAACTTCCTGAACAACTTCGTCGCTGGAAGTGAGGTCAACCGCAACAGCCCAATGATGAAACTTGCTTCCCAACCCGAACCGCCAGCCAAAAACGAGTCTTATTTCCAAAGAATAGAAGTCAAAACGTGACTGCCATCTGAAAATTTGTACGGCTCGTCCGAATTTCTATTTTGAGCCCCGAAATCAAGTTAGTAGCGATGCGCCCAAACCGCTGATAGAAATGGGACGCGAATTCAGCCGCAAAAATGAAACGCGAAAACATTCAATTGTGAGAATTGGTAAAGCCCTTGATATTTTGTTAGTAACGAAGCGCGGATACGGGGTTGTAACGTTGAGGCTGTTATATAGCACATATTCCGTTTTCAACGTTCACTCAGGAAAACGATCATACACATTGGATTTACAAGGATATTGTATTAGCCAAATAGGATAGAAAACTAGTGAAATATTAATTTCATTTCAGTCAAATTGAAAGAACAATGAGCAGACTAGCGATAGACTTGTCTTCTACGTCAAAGGTCACCCATCCATATTCTTCCTTATCTTGGTTCTTATTGTATAACCCTTCAAGAATCAACTGTGATTGTTTTTACGTCTTTCGGTTGGTCTGTCTGAGATGCGTCTTTCAGTTTCTTGACGGGCAATGTAGCAGTAACGCTTTAGTGTTAATCTTAAAAGACATCTACTTACTTAATACTATGAGGTGGCTCTTATTCATGACTCGAGTGACGGATATTCGTTAAAAAAAGTTCGTAAGCGGAACCTTACTAAACACTTCCTTAATACGTAGGTATGTATCAGTAGCCGACATAAAGCCGATACTCACATACTTGTGATCTTTCGAACCCTTTCGGATTAACCTTCGTGTAATTGATGAAACGTGTAATGAGAAACGCTTTTCATTTTTAGATTCCTTTGTCCAAATATCTGTACGGAATTTTTCAGTTTCATTTGCCGTGATTTGTTGTTTTTTCGTTTTATCTTTTTATGGGTATTGTTTTTACAAACAAAAGGAGTAACGGTTTGACAATGTACATCTATAAATTTTGTATTCAATACAATCATTATTCGTTGTATAAGTTGTTACTCCAATAGATTGGATAAGCACTTGGATTGTGAAAAATACGATTTTACTATTCTTATGTTTCCCAATGTTTTAGAATTGTAGATAACCACTTATCATCAGCCGGCTCATTCGAATATAAAATTGTTTTTAGTCATGTTAGTATTTATCAATTACATGTCTTTCTACCACCGATTCCAAAAATTGCCTTAGCTAAGATTTTTTCTTCTTCTGTTTAATAAATTAGGACAGTAAATGGCTAAGAAACTCAGAGCATATTGTATGTTGACTTTTTAGAAATAAATGTTTAACTTTCATCGAAACTTATAAAAAACAATCTTTCAGAAAGTTTAAACTTGAGCAACAAGCATCAATGATGATGCTGATCGACGAATAAAACAATTTTTCTGACAAACTCTTCCCAAAATTGATTGATTGCAGTGTCAAAGCGCCATTTAATAAACAGTTTAACAGCTTTATAGATAGTGGTAGCTTACACAAACATTTTTCTGATATTAAAACTCTCTCTTTTTAACTAAATACACCATACGTATAACTTTCCTAACAAAAGTCGTTTCTAAGAGCCATTTCAAGCATGACATTATATATCGCTTTTTCTATCGCCTTATTAACCAACCAGGGCGGTTAGCAATTAGTCACGTGTAGTGAGACCAAAGTGATCGTTCAAGTGAAAATGAAGGGTTAAATTCATAAAAGAAACAAAACACGGTCTGTAAGGACCCCTTTTGCATGCAAAGTGTTAGTTATAGGAAGTGAAAAAAGTTATGCATTGCTAATTTTATGTGCTATATAGGTTGACGCGTCTGTTTGTGACTCTGTATCGCGTTGACTGATTATTTTTTTATATTAAAGCAATATTATGTTTATGAATGATATACGGTTCCGAGAAGTGTAGCATCATCACTATTGGCTTAATGCGCTTAAAGTCGCCCAGCGCGTTATGGAACGAGCTATGCTCGGTATCTCTCTACGCAATCATTATTAGAAATGATGAAATCCGTAGACGAACGAAGCTGACCAATATAGCTCAGAGAATGAGCCGGCTGAAGTGGGCTGGCCACGTAAATCGAAGGACCGATAAGGGTTGGGAAAGAAAGGTCCTCGAATAGAGTCATGCCTCCTATTTCCATTAATTTCTTATAGAAATCAATAGTTGCACTTAATTTTCTCCTAATTCACTCTAATCCGATTGGTCCTGAGGTACTTTAGACAGAATTCTGTTGCGCCACGAATTCTGTTGCACCTAATGCTCAAAATCTATTTGACGTACTCGAATATTTTTTTATCTCATCTATTCTAAACGAGCTATTCGTACACAGAGACTAAAAATGAAACTGATTTGAATTTGGAATCACCAATCACAAAAGAAATTAATCGTGGGCATTGTATGAACAAGGAACAGGATGTATGATACCGTCAACCTTGCATGAGCTCATTAAAAAAATACGCGAAATGCATTCTACTTTCGTTCTCAATTATTATAATATTAAATCCAGGGGATATTATATTCATAAGTCGCATTTACTTATTTTCTTATAGGGGGTGATAAAAAGTAGAGTGTCCACCTCGGGAGCAATACTATTTATTATTTAAGCTCCTGAGACAAACTTTCAAAGTGAGGGACATCTTTCAAGATAAGAAAAAAACACTAACCTTTAACATAAGATAGGTATCTACTAAGTATATTTGTTAATTTTAATAAAAATAATTTATTAAATAGGAAATTACATTTCTGGATTCGATTTTATTTTGTACATTATGGAGGTGTTTATTATTTTCTACGTGAAATTTTAGACTATCGCCTAGCTACGTTTCGACACTACGTATGGATTGAAAATTAATATTGGTGACGAAAAAAAACGTTTTAATCAATTAAATATACCAATAATTTTAAATTAAAATTTAAAACACCACCGACAGTTTGATTTAAACGAGACATAGCTAAAAATACTATCGATTAAGTCACTTTATACAAAAAAAACTAAATCAAATTCGGATCATCCTTTTAGGATTACGATGCCACAGACAGACATACAGATACACAGACACATCAAGCTTATAACACCCCTCTTTTTTCATCGGAGGTTAAAAAACAAGATCTTTAGCCTAATTAATGACTCATGATTGAACAAAAAACAAAATCCATTAGTATAATAATAAATGTTATCATTTCTAGGCAAATGTTTACGATACGCATAATCTGAAAATGAAAATGAAAAATGAAAAGCATTATTATTTTTATTAAAATAATACTGTAATGAAAGAAAATTAAGGAAATTAAAAATAATGAAGGAAAATAAAACAAAAATATATTTCGAATCTTAGCTTCGCGGTCAGTGGAGTAAAGACCTTACATAAATTTTCATATAAATAAGCAACGCTTACAAACCCCATTACAGCGAGTTCTTAGAACAGCGGCGAGCAACGTGCAACGAATATTGTCACGGAATAATATGAGTGTCGAGGGGAACGGATTTTTGGAACCTCATGGCTATGGATGACGTCATTTGAACTATAAATCCGTAATTAGCTATTCTAATTAATTCTTAACATGCTGACACACTAATTGTATTGATAAGAAATAATCTAACATTTTGCCAAAAAAATAACCGACTTTAAATGCAGTACATTGTATTTTGACATGGATACCATTGTCAGATCTCGCTCAAATTTATGTGGTAGTCCCACACGAAAAGCACCAGCTTTCCATAAAAAAAGAATCATCGAAATCGGTTGGCGCGATATTGAGTTATTCGTCCATTTATCGCGCACATACTTAATGCAAATTTAAGACTTATATGATTTTGACATGGATGCAACTGTTAGATCTCGTTCTAATTTATGTGGGACTACACGACAAGCACCAGCTTTTGATTAAAAAAAGAATCATCCAAATCGGTTCACCCAGTCGAAAGTTATGAGGTAACAAACATAAAAAAAATACAGTCGAATTGAGAACCTCCTCCTTTTTTTGAAATCGGTTAACAATGAGGCAATAATATTGCGGGTGAAAAGACGTCAGTAAATTAAAATATTCCTTGAGTTAAAATATCGTCTATAAAACTATGTAGATTAGATAAGTAAAGTCGAACACTCATACTCCAGCAGTGTCATGGGTATCATGGACAACACACAAAGACAAGAACATACACACCCAGATCAAGAACAGAAATTCAAACCTATCATCCTAATTTTTGTCTTGCTGGGAATCAAACCCAGGACTTATTACCCAACACGGGTCGTCAAATATTACGTACCTCATAATTCTTCTTTGCAAACATATACAAATCTTCTAAGCACTACCCATTAATGGGTGTTAAAATATTTTGTTAATGGTTTTGCCATCTGCTTCGCCGTGACAGAATGGCGTGATAATTGGGTGAGACTAATAGGGCAATTCTTTGTACTTAATAAGCTGATAGTGTTGTTAGGGTGACGTTCCCCTACTCTCTTATATTTTTATTGCTTAGCGTAAGACTTTCGTAATAAATTACATTATTTAAATTACAAAAACAAATAACATTACATTATTTAGTTAAGTAAAATTAAATAGGTTATGAAAATAAGACTTTCGTATGTTATTTATTTTCTTTAAGTCTCAAATATCTCAAGCTCTAAAATGAAATAAAATTTATTATTTAATTTAGCATCCTTTAGAGTTAAACCACACAATACTTAATAGTACCTACTGGTAAAACATCTATATCTATGTAATAATTAGATAATTTTTTTGTGAATAACACACGTAAAATACAGGTAAATTTAAAAAAAATCATGTACATTACGCTTACGAAAAAACTTATTTAAGTATTATAAAACTAGCAAAGTAAGACAAATTACACAGTGAACCGCGTAAAAATCCATTAAAAACTGTTTATTGCAGCATATCTGCGATTTGTGAGACGCAGCTAATTCTCAGTAGAGTTTCTTTACTTAAGCATAAATCTACTGCTTAGTGAAATTACGTATTTAAAAAGAGGAATAACGTCCGTTATATATTAACGGACAAATAAAAGAGATGACTAAAGAAAATGGAGAAACTTTTAAAAAGACACAGCTGTATAGATTGTTATTAAATCTATTTTTGAGAGAAGACGAGCTGCAATTTGGTTTTTTCTCTAAGAATCACCATTTTTAAGCGACTTGAAAAAAGGATTGAATCTGTGATTGAATACCTCATTCAATTCGACTGTATTTTTTATGTTTGTTATCTGAGAACTTTCAACTGGGTGAACTTATTTTGATGATTTTTTTTTTATCGAAAGCTGGTGCTTGTCATGTAGTCCCACTTAAATTTGAACGAGATCCGACTAGTACTTTTTGAGTTAGCCATAATTTTGGAGTCAGTTATTTTTTGTCAAGAATTATTAAGGTATAGTGATTTAAAAAGTTGAGCAAATTGTATTTTTCTAGTATCTAACAATGTGTATTCGCATGTATAGTCTCCGTTTTTGATGATGCGTTAAGATTATATTTTTATTAAGGCACGAAAAAGGGCAAAATTCTATAGCACACATTCCGGGAAAACCACTAATTTGATTTCATCGTATATTGAAGCAAAGTATATTAACAGTGTGTCGGATTGAGCCTCGATAAGTTCTTTCCCATTATATTCTGAAGTAGATATCGAAGTTTCGTAGTCTGCTTAATTCTATTTCAACCTTTTGGAACGATAAAACGAATAGCTACCATTAATATCCGATTCTCAGGTGCGTTCGCAAAGAACTCTATAAATAACAAAATGTTCCAGTGGCCTAGAATGCTAATTTGTTTGCAATTCAAAGCTTTAAGGCACACAACCAACAACATTATAATATTGTAAGAAAATTGAGTTAACAGAAATCAATAAAAGTTAACCAATGTTTACACGCGAAGCTTTTCATAGCGCGATGTATTTTTTGTTTTTAGGGTTCAGTAGTCAAAACGGAACCCAAATTTATTCGTCATGTTCGTCGGCTTGTCTGTAGTTTAGCTCAGAGATCCTTAATACTAGAATATATAATTTGTAGAATATATTTTTCTATAAGTACTATAATTCACCTTTAATGAATTGTAAAGAAAAACTATCACAACTACACAGATCAACAAATAAGGCACAGCTATATAGGCTAATCAAGTAAAATAATAATAATCATATAAAATTTTTAGTTCAAATAAAATATGCATGAAATAAACTCCTTTTTTGACGTCGGTTAAAAACTAGGTTGTACGTTTTTCAAACGAAATAATCGCTGCATACTTGTGGACGGAGAGACGAAGATGAAAAACAACAGAGGTTCGAAACAATAGAATACGCAACCCTAAAAAATTAAGAACTTACATTGTACTGAGATGAGACATCTCTATTACAGTGATGTGCGTAAAGCAAAATTATGTAAACGGGAGCCCGAATTACAAACCAAAAGACTATCAAGTTCGACGATCGGACGTAAGATCGGACGAAGAGTAACTAGATCTAGTAGGAACAAAGCTTTGCTTACTAATTATAGTAAGGAGACAGTAAGGAGATATAAACTCACCAACATTAACAAAACAAACTGCAGGTATTATCTTACACTGTGATCTTTAAGGAATGTATTTGCTTTCTTGCGTAAAGAGAAAGACGCTGTGATATGATGACGTAGTGATGCGTCGTGTCATCGATAAAAATGTGTCAGCTCACTAGGGACTTGATGTGGATCGTTCTCTACGTGACCCGTAAGGTAAGCTTTGTTAAAAAGTGAATGTTCTAGTAGCTAACTAATAACTAGTCAAAATATTAAAAAATAACAATAAATACTATTGAAGTATAATGTCATGGAACAGACATCTCGAACAAAATGTGTGTCCCACCCGGGAGGTTCGATTTTCAAAATTGAGCCCCCGTTCTACTTTCAAAATCAATCGAATCCATTGATAACTGAAGCCACGTGGCGCCAATGCATTGAGACATACATGGTGTTCACGGTGTCGGTTCTATATGCTAGTAATAATACTTTAATGATAAACACTTGATATCTTCTAGTTGCTAGCTACAAAGGATTCGTGACTTGGTTATTATTGTCCTATTCAAAAAGAAAATTAAAGAGTCATCAATTGAAGTATAACCGAGTTTTTCATTGGAAATTAAGTTAAAATTATTTTTCGTTTTAACAGCTGGCAAAAACGCGGCTTTAGTGCAATAAAACGAAAGTTGGCTTCCATTAATATTGTATTAAGCTTTTGATAATACAGCACTTGAAATTCGTTGCCGTGTATTTTTCAAATTATTAGAGCAGAATAAAAGAGTAAATGAGCTATTGAGTTGCTTCGATTGCATTATTTATAACTCTCAATATTTGTCTGAACTGGAGAATGCTGAACGATTAAAATAATTTTAGGTCAGTAGTTGGTAAGTGCACGGGTTTTCCTTTGTTGTTGAGGAGCGTATGTACTATTGCAGCATTTTTAATCGTTGAAGTTAATTATCACTTGCTTCGATGAAGGAAAGCATCGTGAGGAACCCTGCACACCGGAAAGTTCTCCATAAAGTTCTCAAAGGTGAAGTCTACCAATTCGCACTTGGCCAGTATGGTAGACTATGGCCTGTACTCCTCATACTGTGAGAGGAGACCACGAGCGCAGCAGTGGAACAAATGGGTTGTTGCTTTTATAAACATATATACTCCTTTGAAAAAGATGCACGGCGAAGGTTATGTTTCAGCATTATTTTCTTCTAAAATACACAACTTTTCAAATAATAGTTAACTACTTTCAAAATGGTGGCAGCACCATTCACTCAAGATCTAAAACGTAAGTTTTCAGTCAAGTACTAAAACCTAAGTCGTAACAAAACTCTCCATTACTTCTCTAATTATACATGAATACTACACGTGAAAGCGTACAAGTTTGTTTGAACATGTCATCTGCAAACGTAGAACTTGCGTCGACCTTAATGTTTAGTGTATCACAAGGGGTAGAATAAGGTGCGATTACATTAAATTGGTGCTGTTTGTTTCTTCGCTTGCTAAGACACCAATTATACCTTGTTTGTGCGCTGTAGCATGGTGCGGGTGACAGTTTCAATAACGTTTCATTTCACTCTTGAAAGTTACCGCGATTTCCAAATTATGGCTTAGTATTTCACCTGTACCACATTCATAATATATTAAATCATTAATTATTGAAGTAATTTAAATTAAACCCAACCAGAATGTTATAATCAACAAATAAAACCTATTGGAAAGAAAAATTAAGCAAAGTCTTATGCGTATAACGTAACGCCATAGACGTATTTAGTATGGTATTGACAGATGGTCAACGTCATATAGACAACTGTCACCCGCACCATGCTACAGCGCACAAGTTATAAGTGAATCTCTATAAAGAGAAATAAATTACTGACAGTGACACTGAAGCTAGACATGTTTAAATAATAATAAATGTTCATTAAATATAAATTTTATCTTATTTGTCATTTATGCCTTTTCATCCGGGAATCAGTAGGATCCAGCACTTTAGTGCACACGCACCTTAACATTAACTCACGAAAGTTCCAGCTAACCTTTGTCTGTACTTGAAGTGATGGATAAGCTTTCTTATAGAATTATCGAAACTGGTTTGATTCCAAATGTTACATTAATAAATAATAATATAATTAGTAATAAGGAAATAACGCTATACCCTCATAGCTCCACACTAGGATTAACTGTGTGTGGGTGTCGTGCTTTACGACGACACACATCCAGATCGAGAACAGAAATTCAAACTTCCGACTCTCTGGAAATCAAACCAGGACCCTTCAAACGTCGTTACATTTACGTCAACGTTCTTATATTTACATGAATGACCAGTGTTGCTCCCGATGTTCACCAAAGAGGTCTACGAAAAAATATTGTGGTACTTTATGAAAATAACCGACAAACGAGGTGACGATTCACCTGATGGTAAGTGACTTCATCGCCCATGGACATCGGTGATGTCAAAGGCACTTCAAGGCAAAAGTCTGGATACCATTTTCAGATCTCGCTCAAATTTAAATGGGACCACATGACAAGCTCCAGCTTTCGATTTAAAAAGAATCATCAAAATCAGTTCACCCAGTTGAAAGTACTGAGGTAACAAACATAAAAAAATACAGGCGAATTGAGAACCTCCTCCTTTATCTGAAGTTGTTTAAAAAGTACTGTCTCTCAAATCCCCAGCCGGAACATGGCGAGTTGTTTGGTAACTGACTCAAGCAAGAAGGCGGTAGGTATCCAGGCAGACCTCACGGAGAACTATTATAATAATAGCTCTCTCTATACCTACTTTTATTCGAGATATTTACTAGAAGTGAACAAAGAGGGTACAACGGGAACAAACTTAACGATTATTTATAATTAAAAAAAAACCTAAAAAGTACAATGACGTATCACGTGCTGGCCGGTGAGAAAACTCTGTTCTTTTGTTTTTGTTTCGTTTTATAAAAACCCACGTTAACACTTGTAGCACGCCATATAGCAATTAGCGGGGTATTTGTAACAAAAACGCATTAAAACAAATTAAAAGGAAAATGTTTAAGAAAAAAGCTTACTAGGCTTTAGATAGAATTGTTATATAATGTAATAGTTTCATGGCTAACGTATCAACTTCATCGATTTAGGTGGTAAAGGTTCATAAGGTGAATAATTAATCATTTAATTTTTGCAACACCTTAGACATAATGCCTAATGGCATTCTCTACCAGTCATCCCTGGGTGCTGTTAAAAATGTAAGGTAGGCGCAAATTGTCATTATAAACGATAAAATACATTAATTTCAATAAATATTAAAAAAATCTTATCCTACATGTTATAATGAATATAAAATTATATTGTACATATTCACTTCGATAAAGCGGATAGGATGCGACGCTATCAGTTACGTCTTCAATATCTAGTACACGGCCGCGTTACGTCTAGGTCTCGTCATGTTCCCTGTGTCTCAAGACTACGGTGTCCGAATGCTTCTTAGGCCCGTAATACACCAATTTCTGCTGAAGAGCGCGATCTCAGATCTTAAAAATGTCAGTTTAACATACGATTTTACATTTTTCAGCATGTTAAACGGAATCTTGAGATCGGTTTATTAATAGGGCAATCGTCGACTATTGATGTAATATATGTAGGTGTATGTTTCTCATTCAGAACTAGTGAACTGGTCGAAAACCACCATTTTGATGCAATATAGGTGTTTTTTTCATTCAAAACTAGTTAACTGGTCGGTTTTTCAAACACCATTGATCAATATTTTCATAGTTTATGGTAGAAAAATGATTTCTTATCTACTTACAAACTAAAAGCTTGATCACGCACGAAATGTAGGATTAGGAATATTACACGGTTCAATGGACAAGAGGTACCGAATGCTTTTGCCTCGGTCTGAGACGACTAGGGAAGGTTCTATATTAACGCCCATATTCACAAACAACACTTGATTAAGTAATGAAGCAACACTATGTAAAGAATGCTATTTCTCTATGTGCTCGTCACGTCGAGCTATCCAATTCCCAAATAACATTCAAGTATTACTTTACTCTGAGGACCTACATAGCGTTGTACATCTCCAGTTGAAATTGTAGTGTTTATGAATTGTTTTGAATGACCCTATGTATTAGTGAGCAATGCAGAAATGTTAGACTTCAACTAAAGCTACAAAAGGAAGGTTCTAAGACTAAATAAATGGACTGTTTACATGAAATAAAGTAGGTTTTTTCTTACAAATATTAATATGTACACCTCGTGTTTTACTGCGAAATCTTTGGGATAATACAGTATTCATAGATGCATCGGGAAATGGAAATCGAGAACTCTGTAGTTCCCTTTGTTGGATGAGGCCAACAAATCAGATACCAAATGAAAAATAAAACAAAGTTTCCAATCACTGCAAAGCAAAATGTCTCATTGTACGAGCTGTGTTTTATTCCTATTCGTTTTTTGTGCATGTTTTTTGTGCGAGTAGTTTTTGAGTCTCGGATTAAGAGCCATTTCGCAAAACTCGGTTGATAAACTATAGGTATTTGAAGCGGCTCCGCGGCGTGATATTGCCTCGCGCGGCTCGCGTCGCGCTTGACCTCAGTTCTGTGCGAGTAATCTTCTTGATACTTTCAAACGTAAAAATTTTAAAATTATGAACATATAATTTTAATTATACACTTTGTGACCACATACATGTATCTGGTTTGTGACAATATAAGTTTATATAACAATTAAGAGTACAATGTAGTAGTACCATTATCGGTAACTTATTTACATAAGTAATACATTTTAGGTACCTACTTAGGTACATCACAATAAAGATGTCCAATAGATGCATATTGCAAAAATCAATATTTTGGCAAATCAACGTGAAAAATTAAAAATCACGTTTTTTCAAGGTGATCTATAAAATGCAATATGCGTCCATTTTGCCTGCGATATTCGCAGCGCGTCGAAATACATAGGTATACCTAAATTCAAATCAATCGGAGGGTATAGAACCGGGAAATCCCGGAACCGAAAATCCCGGGATTTACAAAGGAATACGGTACTTTTCAAAAGAACCAGGAAACAAAATAAAAGAACCGGGAAACAAAATAAAAGAACCGGGATTTTCTGAACTTTTGGGAAATAAAAATATGTCGCGTCGTGATACAAAAGATAACGTAAAAATAAAGGTAAATACAATCCATACACAAAAATGATTACAGCTTTAAAAAGAAGATATTCAGAACGTCGGCTACATGAAGCAGCTATACTAATATAATATTATTTACACAACCCAGATCGATATTTTTCTAATATAAATGAAGATGATTTAACTCTTTTTTCTCGTCCAAGCAGTGCTGAATTGTGCAATACAATTGTGTTGCTTTCATACAATTAATACGAAACTTATGTTTGCATGTAAGGTATAATAGTATGATGGTTACTCAATCACGGCAAACGACTATACGGATTTGGGTAGAAAACAGTTTTTCCCTATTTAATGCTCCTGAGAGATAAAATAGGAAACGCGATACTAACTATTTTCACGCGGGGAAAGCCGTGGTAAAATAATCCCGAAAGAACTGAAAATCCCGGGAATCCCGGTTCCAGCATAGGCGAGTACCGAAAATCCCGGTAATTTAAAACAGGATCGGTTTTCGATACCCTAATCATTACCGTGATACAAAAGATAACGTAAAAATAAAGGTAAATACAATCCATACACAAAAATGATTACAGCTTTAAAAAGAAGATATTCAGAACACTATTCTTTGAATGTTAAAAACGAATTTTTTATTGTTTTCTGTTGGTTTACAAAACAAAATATTGACAATAGTCTAGTATAATAAATTATGAGAAACGAAATTCGCACTTTCCTCCCAAACCACTTGCTCTACAAGAAAAATGTATGGCACATAAAATGTCAATCTTTTTATGGGCTACAACTTTTACTCGATCCTTTCGGAAATCGTCTAGGACGCACCGTTTAGGAGATATAAGGAGTTTTCGGAAAATTTGGGAGGGGGGGGGGGGGTTAAGGTTGTGCCCAATAAGATTGGGTAATGTTGCAAGTATGAGTTCCACAGGGCGGATGGAAATTCAGTCGGAAATCGTCTAGGACGTACCGTTTAGGAGATATATGGTATTTTAGGAAAATTTGGGGAGGGGGGGGGTAAAAGTGGGTTCAGTAAGATTTAGCAATAAGGTTTGGGGGTTTACTAAAGGGGGTTGAAATTTCCGTCTAAACTTGTCTAGGACGCACCGTCTCCGAGATATCCGGGATTTCCGGTTTTCCAAAAATCTATATCCCGATATCCTGATCTGCCGATCTGCGCCTACCTGATGAGTGCGGTATTTGCCCGGATGCCTCCCAGATTATCACGACGCAAAATTCCACTTTTGGGTGAAGAACTGAGGGGGGGGGGGTATAGGGGGAGGCGAGGGGTTGTGAAGGGAAAAAATGAGAAGGTGATTTGTATTTGTGTTGTGTATTTGAGATACGTGAGTTTTGGGGAGTTGACGGAACTTGGGTGCACGAGAGTTTCCAAACAACGAATGTATTATCTTTGACTAATAATAAGTGACTATAGCTGACTAATGTCGGAGCTTCTATCATTCCAACATTTTGGCTTAGCAATAGGGTCCCGTTGACACCGTTTGGGTACGGAACTCTATAAAGTACAGATTGATCTAAAAGTTGTATAAATAAAGGGTATGTGTATACAAGTTATAATTATTTATTATTTTTTTTCTATGTAAATATGTAATTTACACATATAACAAAAAACCTAAATACTGTAAACAGTAACTAATGTCTAAAAACGGACAATGTTTTATTTCAAATTACAGCAGTGACTTCCAACCCAATAGGGGTTGAATTTCCAAAAATCCGATAGCCTAAAGCCTTCTTCGATAAATGAACTATCCAATACAAAAAGAATTTTTCAATTCAAACCAGTAGTTCCTGAGATTAGCGCGTTCAACCAAACAAACAAACAAACTTTTCAGCTTTATAATATTACAATAGTAATAGTATAGATTAGTATAGATATAGTTATATTTTGTACATATGTATGATCGTGATTTTCTCCGTTACTACTTACACTACATAAATTGGAAAGAAATAGTTACTTAATTTCTATTGTTTTCTTCAAACCAAAGATGTTTAAAGCAGAATATTACGCAAACGGACCCCTGAATTGAAAAATGGTCTTTTGAAACCTATAATATTTTTGATAGACCTTTTCAACGATACCCCACATTAAGGGGTAGACGAAGAAAAAATCATACGGAACGGACAGACGGACGGACGGAAGGACGGACGGCCGGACGGGCTAGCCGGCCGGTTGAAATAACGAACGGACTAGACATGATTCCGATTTGACTACAAAACCCTGAAAATTATAGAAAACTAAAAATAATACAATTGACTGTAACTAAAAATTCTCACGTGATCAAGACTGTTCAATGGCAATATAATTACGTTACTTTTACGAAATCTATTCCTTAGATGGCTAAAGCAAAAATTGACATAGGTCCGACGTCCAAGAGTGCTGCCGCACGACTGATTTAATTTCGCGCCAGTGCGTATCTTTATATGGTAAAGTAAATTCGTTTTAATAAATTATTTTTTGCAGTAAGATAAAAAAAAAATTACGTGTCATATTCGACAAAGACCATATTTTATTACTACATAAATTTTTGATGGGAAATACGCTTTATTGAATACAAAAATCGATGGTAAAGTCATGGCATAAACCATGAAAATTGGTAATGTTATTGAATTAATTTTGAAACGAATATTATAGTAATCGTATATCCCTTGTAATAAATGCAAAATATAATATATGAGTGTTCTCTAGACATTTTTTTTTACTCAATTTAATAAAACTTAATAAAGAAAATCAGTGTATGAAATTGACTCTGTCGTCCTTTTGCTGAAAAATAGTTATGCTAGATTGACAGTTACGCAGAAACAAATTAATATTTTCAAAATTCCGGTAAATGAAGATCCAAGATGAAGGATTGATCTATTTTATGAGTTCATTTGCCAGCATTAATATCTTTCTTATGATACTAATTTTTGACATCAAATTCTTCATTCCGCGCGTCTAACCGCGAAATGGCTCTTAACAAAGATTACCTAAAAGCATTTTTAGGGTTCACAATGTACTCCAATGTTCACTAGAAATAGAAACTCACAGTGAAACTAACAGTAGTTTACTAACTAAAAGTAAAATTGGTTTGATAGCTAGTTTTTCACTTCTTTGTCTTCTCTCTTTTTTGGCCAGCCACACATCAGTCATGCTTTTGGTGATGCAGACCGCACGGATGACCGACTTACATACGAGCTAAACTATCTCAGATTCTTCAAGACTTCAAGATGACAAAAAGACTAAATGAATCTAGACACGCGGCAGCGTGTCAAGCCAAGTTAAAGCAAAGGAACTGGCTAGCCAGCGCCGAGTGTAATATTACACGAACCACTTGGTGCCACTTTTGAACCTTTTATAACTCAAAACCTCTTTAACGTAAACACATAAAACTACGTGTGTTTAATTATATTCATAAGGACATGTAGAAGACCAAATTTCATGAAGCTAGCTCAAACGGTTATAAAGATATGGAGGTCAAAAAGTCGTAAATTTTAGCACTGACTGACTGATTGACATATAGTACCTAAATCTAACCTACTTCCAGATAACCTAGAAGGATGAAATTTGGAATCCAGCTTGGTAATTGTGTGTTAGCGTAGGAAAAAATCAAAAAATTAAAAAAAGTCGAAAAATAAGTGGTGTCCCCATACAAAATTTGTATGGGACCCAAGCAGAGCCATCTAGCGGCAGTGAAAAGAAAAGCTTCGGTCCCATACAAATCTAAGCCAACTCGCATTTACATTGTGAGCCCGTTATGTCACGTAAAACTCACACTAAGGCCTCTGTGCACGCGGGGCTCAATATGGCATACTTCAGCGCATGGAGTATTGAGGTAGAAAGAGGGCCATCTCATATGAAGGGAAAGTTGAAAAAGTTTCCAGCTGTTTACAAAAAATAGAGGTTCCAATAATGGCCATTTCTAAATGGCGCTAGTGTGTGACAAATAGATATTCGAACATAGCTGTTGTAGACCGCACCGCAGCCCCACCCGTTATTTTACGCGTTTTACGGACACTTTTCGCTTTGTTGTCCCTCGCGGAAATTGGTTGTAATTTACAACACATTCAACGCAACAAACAATGCGTGTTTTCCATAGAAGCTGATATACTTTGGTACACAATTAAAACAATGCGCGGTGAGGCAGATCTACGCTGTGTGGCGGGGCGCGGAGCAGTGTAAGAATCACCTGTTTGTCTTATTTACCTAGATATTTAGTACTCGGCTAAATAGTATAAAATTAGCTATATACCGAACATAACCATAACCAAATACTCGTTCTTGTAAGCAGAATAAATTTGAATTCAGTTAATTAGGGTAACTGCGTCATATCTTGTCGTCCAAAACACTACCTCAGTGCCTGAAGTCGAAGGTGTTCGAGCAGTGTGTGTTGCCAGTGATGACATACGGATCCGAGACGTGGTGCTTCACTATTGGCCTAATCCACAAGCTCAGGGTAGCACAGCGGGCAATGGAGAGGGCTATGCTCGGTATTTCTCTACGTGATCGTATCAGAAACGAGGAGATCCGTAGACGAACAAGGGTAACCGACATAGCTCAAAGAATTAGCCGGCTGAAGTGGCAATGGGCTGGCCACATAGTGCGAAGGACCGATAACCGTTGGGGAAGAAAGGTCCTCGAATGGCGCCCGCGTCTCGGAAAGCGGAGTACAGGACGCCCCCCGACAAGATGGACCGACGACCTGAAGAAGACAGCGGGCATCCGCTGGATTCAGAAGGCTCAGGACCGGTCAGAGTGGCGCAAGTTAGGGGAGGCCTATGTCCAGCAGTGGACCTCCAAGGGCTGATGGATGGATGGATGGAATTAGGGTAAATATATTATGAATATAATTATATATGATAATATGGTTGCTTAAACTTATTTTTATACCAGTTTTAGGGACTCTTCAATAATCATACAAATATTCGACTCACCGTAAAAGCTAATGTTTTTCCGATTCACTTTTCGGTTTATGGGCCAGCACGTAAAGGAAAGCAGTGATAGCCTAGTGGTTAGAACGTTGGTCTCCCGAACGCGGGGGCCCGGGTTCAAATCCTGGCACGCACCTCTAGTTTTCTAATATTATGTGCGTATAATCCCTAGTGGGAAGACAGCCGGAGAGTCCATCGCCTGGCGACGCGAGACCACGGCCAATAACTGGTTGAACAATAGCTGGTTGGAAAACAAATTGTTGGGCCCGCTATACTGTTGCTGTTTCATATCAAAAAATAAACACCCAATTGATATTTCAACAAAAGAAAGTTAGCTAAACCGTTGCAGTTCCAAGGTGCAAAGTAACTTCACTCGACCGAACAAATTTCACAACAATGCGGCATCGCTCACAAGATTCTAACAGGAATTTATGATACTAAAGATCATTCAGGTTACCTACTGCAAGTTTGTCAGGTATCGTGTCACGAAACTACTTAAACACTTTCTGAAAGACTTTTATACAACACTGGTTATACAATGTTTTCATTATATTGATCATCTTTAGAAATTACGAGTATAGTTAATTTTGTGTCAACTGGACGATTTTAGACTTTTATTACAATGAGAAATGAAGGGATTACGGAATTCAGTCCAGTGGTGTAGTATAGATTGACAGACTTTGTACACTTCTTTCTTTCTCCATTTACAACATGTCGAGGATATAAAATTCGCGTATTGAATTCGCGAATACTTACCTACATATCTACTCATTGCAGCAGAAAAGGACGACAACAATAAAACGTTGAAACATTTGTGTAATGCTCACATGCAAACAAATTCTTTCCACATTTCCAAGAGTTGAAGTAATGACCAGAAAATACTGTTGCGAATGTTTTTGCCCTAATGCGACACAATTAAACTTTTACACGTGAGCCGTTCAAACAGTACCTTTTTGCGGCGTTTATACAAATTTCTGTTCATTTCTGTTTATTCCCATGTTTGTTTTTCTAAATAAATGCTTTGTGATTTATGGAGGCTGATAATTTTGCTATGTACACCGTTTCTTTAACGTATATTAATATCTTAATCAGTTGTAATACCTAGGTATGAGATTTTTCACGTGACTTTTGTTAGGTAAGTATGATTACTAGAGTGCATACTGAGGTACATTTTACCATTTGTTAACGACTTATTCACTGAATAATTTTGACCAAGTATGCTTGAAGTAGTTAGATTATAAGATTAAAAATAGTCAAGAACGACCCTAGCTGAATAGCTGAATGGTTGCACCGATGCTTTGCATACATGATATACATATGCGGAGTTGTTTGTGAGTTCAATGATGAGAAGACTCATGCGCCCGTAGTCTATTGAAAATGCTGACATACCGATTCAATTATCAATTCAATTTACGTGATAATAAAGCAACTTATTAACAAGCAAGTAAGCAGTGAAAAAAAACCAACAACTTATTTGTTGATTTCATGTTCTTAAATTTTCATTATATAATAAGATAATACATATAAGATATACTTAAATAATACAAGATGGGAAACAATCTAATAACGTTTAACCACAAGCGATGACTCGTTTACATTCGAGTGTCAGAATTGGATTTGGAAGCCTTGATACTCAAGCGTATTACTAAGCTGACCTGAGATAAGGACAATTGGTGTCTTGACTTAAGCCAATTACGTATAACTTAGTCCTTATTGGCTCAGGATACCGCAATACAATCAGAAACCACATCTCCGCACTGACACATTGATACTTGCCGAGATCGAATTGCCTAACGATATTATTAATTATTCCCTCCTTGGACACTGTTGTTTGAGAGACATGGATTTATAAGACTTTGGAGGCGATATTCGATTATTTTACAAACAATTTAGTCACAACCTATAATTGCTATACTGTTGGGCTTCCGGCTATTTATTTCAAAACTGTTATGCGGTCAAATATATCTTATAAATCGACGAAATTGTAATGTAAATATACATCTGGAGAGCAAGCTTCGAAGAGGTACATGAAGACGGATCACGAGTTAGTAAGTTTCACGTGAGATTTCATTCAAATTTTATCGCTTTATATATTTTACCGTACATATATATACTTAAATAAACTTCCTGGTGCACACCTAAGCAACATCGCACGTGATCTGGTCCACGTGGTATGGTACACGTTACTTAGGCCCTCCTAAGGTCTTTTAGGGTGAGATCTATAATTCAATGGCAACTTAGGCTACTTAAAATTATCAAAACAAAAATAAAAATTTAACGTTAGCCGTTATAAATGACTTTTTAATTTTTCTTGTCAACAATATCTGAATAAAAATAAGGGTTCAAAAGTAACCTAAACGTTAGCCTATTTATATGACTTTTTGTAGTGTGTCTAACATCAGACAAAGTGTCAGTCGTCATCATTCGAATGTTGTCTGAGCTAAAACCAAGTCTAAAATCGGTTCATAGATCTCACCCAGTAATGCCACATCCACTCAGCATCGATCTCAGATATCTATCGCTTGCGACCGGCACAGTTTGACCTCACACCAGTCAATATGCCGCTCGCAACAATAGCTTTGTAAGTGAATAGATAATATATTTAAATTAACCGAGCGAATGTCAATATGGTGGGCTGACCTTTTCTAAATAGGAGTATATTTTGAATTTATCAACTTAATAAATATGGATATGGGTTAATAATCTGTTCTATATAAAAACTGTGTCTATATCTTTACATTGAAGACACATAATTTGAAGAAGTATCTTTTATTGGGGTATTTATTAAAGTAATAATAGGCTTTATATTTTTGCAGGTGTATAATTCAATGATGGTATTGTAATTTGTACTGCATTGTAGATCTCATGATTTTTTGAACTTTAGTTCCTACCCCTTAGAAATGACTTCATGATTAGGAGATAGTATCGCATGAAAAGTATGAATTTAAAAATTACAAAGAAAAATGTGATACTTACTATGTAATCGAGTCCGTTTATATTGATTTAATCAGATTCCTATCTCAGTAATACAATCGACATCTTTACGCACTGAACTACTTTTAGGTGTTATACTTGTCATCTTCTCCAACTACATATATTTAAACTCTTTTGTTTTCTGTTAAAGCGTTTATTACAATAGACGGGCAATTATCAATCAAAATATTTTAAGTACTCTTGAGAATCTTGGAAGCCGTCAAAACCATCCATTTAGCCACCCCTTCTAGTAACGGCCCATAACGACTTTTATTGACAGAAAGATAAAATACATTTGAGTGAAAATTAAATGTTTTATTCATGGGAGTTAAATTTTTATTCCACATAAAAATCTATGGTGATTTACCGTCATGGGATATTAGGCTGGCTTATGGTAATAAATTTGGCTACTTGTTAAAGCTTAAATCTATATTTACCCAAATTGTGGTTTAGTGGATAAGCTCTATAGTTTATCTCTGTTTTTTGAGGTTCCGGGTATTTTGGAAATTATGTGGTAACGTGGACTATAATATTCACTTGTGTACGTGAGTAATATTGTCTTGTGTATTGACACTTCTGTGTGTGATTAATGCAATAGTAGAAATAAAGTCCGAATCTTTGCATGGACTACGGCACGGGGCTACGGCTTTGTAATGTACAGGAATATTTTCGATTAAATTACAACGGTAATAACTTTTTATTTTATTACAATAAAATATTTTTGTTTTCTGTTTTTCACATATTCTATTTTTAAAACTAACGTTTACCTATTTAACAGTTTACGCACTTAACATTTTTTTGTAGATCCTTTTGGATCTTTTGGAATAACCAATGGCTTACACAAGGTATTTAACGTAAAATACAATATTCCATCAAATAGATTAGTTAAACCGGATATAATAGTATATATATTGTATAGTTTACCCGGGTAAAATAAAGAACTGAAATGAGTATTACTATTACGTTGATACATACGTATATTATTTGGTTCGCTGTTACGAATACTACGAAGAGTGCACGCGGGGCTTATGTTAATGAATTGCTCCAGTGTTTAATGTGTCCTAGGTCAGTCGTTATGAGAATGAATCGGTAAGTGGGGCTTTGTTTTCATTTTATTATCATTACTAGCATATACATAAATAAAAGTAATACACCAAAGATGTGTTTTTCTGTAATCAAAAATATATCATTTTTTATTTACACCATCATACATTTAACATTAAATAAAAACCTATATTACAATAACTAAATTATAAAACTTACCTGTGATCAAAAAAATGACATTTAAAGTGTATTCTCTTCTAATTACTAATTTACACAATACTAACTAAATAAAATCATATTTTCTATTTGACGCCATTGATGTCATTTTTACGATATTTTTCTTCCGTGTTCGGATCAAGATGTCAATGCATTGAAAAATTAAAAAGAAAATACATTTTCTTTACACATATACTAGCTCTGTGTCCGCAGCTTTGCACGCGTTTTCCAGAATAATAAGTACCCTATATCGCCGCTCAGTAGAAAAAGGCATAAGATGAAAATTGCAATTTTACAGGAGAGCAAAAAAAAAACTGTTAAAATATCAGTAAGTAGTCAAAGGAATTTACATTACGATTTCTTGCACAAAACCGTAAAGTTTAATGATAAAAATTTAAAAAAAAATTGTGCCTATGCAGCTTTTGTCTCTTTCCAATCATATTACTAACTAAAATTCAACGTAAGACGACTTATGCTTTTTTCCACTGTAGGTGCGATATGTTATTCCAGATCATCTAACTGTGTGCATTTCATAAAAATTCGTTTAATAGTTTTTGCGTGAAAGAGCAACAAACATCCATCCATTCTCACAAAACACATTTACAATATTAGTAGGATAAAATTTAATGTTACATAAGTTGGTTTAAAGCTGGCCATACACGTTCAAGTTTATGTACTTATCTAGTTTGCAGCTTACTTGACGCGGCATCCAATAAACTTGATGGCTAATAGCTATCTCATGCAAATTGAATGTCACATCAAGTCAAACTGCAAACTTGACAAGAACACTTGATCGTGTATGGCCAGCTTAAGAAATGGCATTGGGGTATAGTACTGGCCTATCTGTATGTTATCTAGCTTTTTTAAATTTCATGAAATAAATACAAGATATCCCGAATATTTGCAAATTAATTTTATTTATAATAGTGACACAATATTGTAGTTATAAAATTATAAAAAAATATTAAATTATATCAAATAAAAAAATGCCACGACAGATACCATATATTATATTAGAAGTAACATAAACGAAGAACTTACACACACATGCACACACATGTATGAAACTGGTACGGTTGCGATGTGCCATATTACGTCACGTGAATTTGCAGCCTAGAATTTATAAACTGCACTATCAAAACTCGTTGTAAATAACAATATCGCGCTTAAACACAACGCAGCGTATAATGTATGTATACAGAGGTTACCCGCTCCTACACTAGACGTCATACGACTTAAATATATGATGGAGTTGATACTATACGATACAGCTAAAAGCTTTCTAGCGCACAAACATACTTTACAATCCACTCTACCTTAAATTTATGGGCGTAAGATGCATTATTCATCAGCGAGGCTAAGTTAAATCTTTGTAGACTTTAAGTGTAGGTAATTTTTTCATCACGTAAGAATCATAAAGTGTCGGTTTAACAACTTTGTGTGTTAATTAGTTTATGGGCCAATTATTGAATCGATCGTCAATTGATAAAGTAAAGTCAACGTCCGATGAAAAGGTATGTGTGGTTATGTGCTTAAGGGCATGTTAAGTTCACATTTAGGATCGTTTGTCAGAAAACTCAAACTCAAATATTTCTATTGAAAATTGGTTTCATAAAACTACTTTATGGACGTTAAATTACGCCAGTATTAGTATTATGAATATTACATTTCTAGTGAAAATTATCACATTATGTACATATTTCATAACATACACATAACATTATCAAATACGTATTGTTGAACAGTTAATATATTAATTTCCTCAAAGAAATCTGACAGTAAGTTGATCAAGCAGCAATTTTGACGTATTGCGGTGACCTAGAATACTGACCCCGATGCTAAACCGGCTTACCAGGGTGTCATAAGTAGTGATGCATATGGTATATCATAATTAAAACATTAATAATATTATTACTTATTATCCATATGTGAAGCCTACCTTACTAGTTACCGAACTTTTGTTCGAGGCATCACTAATACGTAGCCGGCCAAGAAAAAGTGAATAAAAAGCAAGAAAGGACTAGCTCGCAGGCTCCCAGCCGGACCACAAGTAGTTTGGCAGCTAACAAACAAGAGGATGGTTGCAGGTAGCTATCCAGGGGCACCCCAAGGTGAAAAAAAATAACAGTATTAATAAACTATTAAAATCAATATTACCAATAAAATCCTTCTGAGGGGCCCTACCACCAGTGTGCTGGAAACCCATCCGGCGAGTGATTATCTTGGACTTATTGTAAGCCACCCACCTAACACGGTTAAAAATTAAAATTTTCATCCAATATGACTGTGTCATGAACGTTATTTTCTATCATCATATTTAGCAACATACTCAACAGGATAAAACTAGAGTTTAAATCGATTGAAGCAAAGTTCTAACTAATACGAGTACAGTTCGTTAAATTAATTATCTCGCCAAGTATTAACATCCCTTTTGTGTATTCTAACTGAACAAGCAAACTATAGAAGAATGAAATGGCAATGCGCCGTTGCGCAACGGTTGTAGGGAGTAATGCGATTGCAGAACAAGCATCAGTTAGAACCATTGCGGGTAATTTGTACCAACAAGCCGAGCGCGAATTGCATAAGTTTTGCACTATCAAGCGCTATTCTATTGTTTGAAACTTTGCGTGCATGCCCAAATTAATACAGACATAAGATGCCTCGTAATTTGAAGGCGCTTCTTTTGGCGCGTACTCTAATTTTAAAACGAGTTAAGTTTTTCGGTAAAACGAGTGTTGTTGCATAAAAATATATAATTACTTTACATTTTTGTTTTAGTTGTGTTGGTAGCGTATGTACGGCCTACCACGATCAAATATACTTGTCAAGTTTGACTTGACGCGGCCTCCAGTATACTTGATCGTGTATAGCCACGGTATAGCTATCTGGCCATATAGCTATCCCATGCACACTGGATGCCGCGTTAAGTCAAACTGCAAACTTTACAAGTAAGCTTGATCGTGTATGACCAGCTTAAGGTGTAAAGCCTTTATAGCCCGACGATGTGTGCGCATCTTACGCGCATCTCGTACGAGCGTAGTCTTCACTGAAGGTCTTATACATGTGTCACCGTGAACCACCTAGAACAAAACACAAACACATACACATACAACACAAGGAGTAAAACGTGCAGCAAGTATAAGGGCAAGTATAAATATACCCAAATATAAATATAAGTTCAAGTGTTAACATAAGTTTATACACGCTAGTTCGGTTAATTAAAGCGCCAATATACTACATACAGTACAATACACTCATCTCATTTAACAGACAATGTCGATAAATTCGCACCCTCAGTGGAAAAAAAGCATAAGTCGTCTTTCATTGAATTTTAGTCATCAATATGATTGGAAAGAGGGATAAAACCTGCATATGCTCAATTTTTTTCAAATTTTTGTTTTGTGCAAGAAATCGTAATGTAAATTCCTTTGACTACTTACTGATATTTGAATAGTTTTTTTGCTCTCCTGTAAAATTGCAATTTTCATCTTATGCCTTTTTTCCACTGAAGGTGCGATATACAAAAATATTTGAAACAATTGACCGATGCAATCAAAAGGATAACTATTCTACTAATATCCCAACCACGGATACTCTAGAGCCACATTGGCATAGTAATAGAAAGTTGATTACTTGATTTCCTAGGAAATAAGAAGCATTCATCTCATCCAAGCAACTGCCTTAATAAAGGTCTTCATTGCCACTTACTCCATTTTCCGCGCGACCGAACGCATTTGCGAGTAACTACGGCTCGGTAAACAAGGGCAAACAAATTGGACGCCAATATCATGAAATGAAAGGACTTCATTGCATACTTACGGGTGTATTACTTACTGTATTTATTTATCGTTTATTGGGTGACGTGTCTGTTCAGGTTTTTACAATGATATTGTAAGTAAAAAAGAGGTAGATATGTCACCTCTGTCTGCTTGTAGTCCCTCTGTCAATACAACACGATACGCTCTTTTGTTGTCAGAAGTGCTTGAAATTTGACACAAAACGTTAAAATGCCTTCGTGTATTATTGTAGTGTGATTGGTGTAGTGAAACAAAATATAAACGTATGTGTGATAAACATATGTAGCTTTCTAAGGGCATGACGTATCTATATTTTTTAAATATAATTATTAATCAACCAAAAAATCTGTTCTGCAAAGAGCAACAACACACACGTGATAGAAGGGGAGATATTAAATGTATGAAAAACTATTAATTTAAATCAAATGCCACGTCTTGCTTCGTTCAAGCTGTATTTCGAACTCCTTACTTACACTAATAACAAAAGAGTCTTAAATCTACGATACATTTTTAACTTGTCTTAACTAGGCTTATCCACGACCTTATTTCTATGGCAATATGGTTCACAGAGGGCCTAGCCAAGACACAAACGCTTCGTTTCTAATCTCTTTCTACCATAACTTACACTTTTGTGTTCGCGATCGTAGAAAGCGATAACTTGGTAGCCAAGAGCACATGATAATGTCGGACGTTCATTCTAAAGTGTCGAGAGAAAAAACCATGGGTATAGTTTATGGTTAGCGTTGTTTGTGTTATCAAATGTCAAGCGGAGACCGCTGACCGCGTCACATTACGTCACCGGCCACAGTTCCCTCGTGTCGACTGTGACGGAATGTGTAAACATTGTGCGCGAATAGAAAGCAAAGCAAAGTTTAAAAATTCGAAGTTACAGTGTAAAATGTGTATATTATAAACTAGTGTTTTAAGGTAGTGTATCTTTATTATTATATTACCATGATTTATACAGTGTAACATGTAATTTAAGTTATGTAAAGTTTCACAATCACTACATATAGAAACAATTAGATTATGCGATATCTTTTTAGGATTCAATTTAGAGCACGACCAAGCCCGCAGAAGTTTGCAGCTCTAATAGAGTTTATAGAAACGTATGTAAACTACTGAGTTATTACATAAAATAGTAAATATTGTAAAATTGTAAGCCGAATCAAGAGACGCCTTTTTTCAGTGTAGAAACGCTTGGCTTTCTACTGGGTTCTGTCGATCGATTGATAAGCGTAAACAATCGACGCTTACAATCGTAAGCGAATGTCACAACGGGCAACTTGGCTAGCATTTAGCGAACGACACTGTAGAAACGATTAGTTCTATCGTATCCGCTCGAACGCTTCGATAACCTTGTGTATTTGGCTACGACTTTTCTATTCGTTCGTTTAGATCACGTGACTTATCGTTCGCTCCATACATTTTTCAAGCGTAAGCAATTGTAGAAAGGTGTCTTGGCTAGGCCCTCAGGGCACTTATCTTAACTAGGCTTATTCTACGACCTTATTTCTATGGTAATATGGTTCACAGGGCACTTATGGTTCTGTAAACTCCGGTGGCGGTGACACGAGGCTATCACACGCGTTTATCTTTTGTTTCACTACACCAATCACATTACAATAATGTTGTATGTCAAATATCAAGTACTTCTACAACAACAAAAGCGTGCGTATCGTCTTGTAATGACAGAGCGACCACGAGCAGACGAGGTCAATTGACCACTCTTACGATCTTCATCTTCGGCACGCTAGTGACATATCTACCTCTTTTTTACTTATAATATCATTGCTACGTATGTGATAAATTCAAACCCATGACGAGCTTGGTGATTAGTGTCAGCGTAGATTTTTTTAATATCATTATTATTACTGTTTTATAACTGTTTATTTTATCTTCCCGTGAAGCCAGCCTGGATACTATCCATTGGATAGTTACCACCCTTGCTTCAGTCAGCCGCCAAAGGACTCTTCGTGTTCAGGCCAGGGGCTTGAGAGCCAATTCTTTTTTTATTCTTCTCCTTTCTTTCCTAGCCGTTAACGCTAACGCTTTTTTGATGCCTTAGGTCGTACTGGTATCGATGGACGGCAAGTACCACGTACCATCAGGTACCTCATCCGCTCGTTTGATGGTTTTTTTTTACATAAATACACTTTTTATTTTAATACTAAAAGTTATATCAAGCATATGTGTGATTTGCGTAAATTGAAAATCTTCCTATTATTTAAAAATTTTACAATGCATTTTTTCATACCACGGGATAAAAGGTGTAAAAACAGAATCGATTTCATTAGTAAATATATTTTGATAAAACTGAATATTCACGTACCAATAATTCTTTCGGAAGTTCAAAAATTCCGTGTATTTGGATGTTTTTCCAAATTCATTTCCAATGAAACACATAAAAAATAAAAGAGTTTATCAAAAAAATCATATTGGATGTTATCTGCGTTGCTGTTAGATAAAATAATTGCAAATTCGAAACTTAATCAAAATATTGGATATTCATGGAGAAATAAAAATAAAAGAATATCGAATGAATATGATAGGAATATTTAAAAGTGTATTTTTTCGTTAACGAGATCGTCTGCAGTTTGTTTTGTATCACAATATTTTATTTAAATTGTTATAGAATAGAATACTCTTTATTGTATATTCTATGTAACATTCTACTACATAGATAGATAGACTCTTTATCACAAGTACAAAACAAGACGCGACTTAATCGTTACACAGCGATTTCTTCCAGTTAACTAGCAGAAGAATAGGAATACGTAAGTGCTTATCGTGTATTATAGAGGGTTTCGGCGTGCAAATTCGACATAAATTCTATAACGCTTTACACTCATAGCCCTCCATTAGGATACCCTGTCGTAGGTGCAACAGACAACACAAGAAGACAAGGACATTCATACCCAGACCGAGAAACAAAATTCAAACTCATCATTCAAATTTCCGCCTCGCTGGGAATCGAACTTAGATCTTTTGGCACGACAATCCGACATGTTAACCATTGCGCTATATGGGTGGTCAATCGTAAATCGTAATCGACAGAAACTAAAAGAAAAAAAACTTTCTAAACATTTAAAATTCAAAATTCAAAATAACCCACCACCTACCCTATCTACGTTATAAACGGTCCCGGGTTCGAAAGATATGAATCTACACTAATATTATAAAGTTGAAGGGTTTGTTTGGTTGAACGTGCTAATCACAGAAAATACTGGTTCGAATTGAAATATAACATCATATATTTTATTAGTTAGTTTTTCCACAAATTAACGCGGATGAAACCACGAGGCACAGTTAGTCTATATATAAAATGTGTCTTATTTATAACACACACACACATTATAGTAGTAGAGTGATAAGCAAGCGAGTTTATTTATATTAAAATCAATTATATTTATTAAAATTGTGAATGAACAGAAAATACTAAATAAATAAGTAGTGTTTTATATAAAAACTGTTCATATATTTTTAAGTTTGCGATAGCTCGATGGCAAATATGAATATCACTTTACTAAAGCTCCGTTTTGCGAGTGTTTGGTCAACAAATACGCCTTTTAATCGAATAATTGCTTTAAATGGCCATTTGCTTAGGATAGGCGTTCACTAGTATCATTATTTGCTTTGCTAAAAGCTTTATTAATTAAACTGTTGTTAAAATACATTACAACAAATTGTTTAAGTACCCATCATAATTTTTAGAAATTGTATTTATGTTATAATATTTCTTCGTCCACGATGCATGCCGTGGTAACCTATAATTAAGGCAACATTTAATTCTTAAAATATTTGTCTCATGTATTTTTGTGTACTTAATGTGTGTCTTGTTGGTTATCCATAAATAAATAAATAAATACATAAATAAACTGTAATGAGCCAAAACAGTAGATATCCTAATTTCTACAATTCTACTTATATCCTACTAATATTATAAATACTTATACTAATTAATATTATAAATGTGTGTATAAATCTTTTTTATAATGTTAGGTATTTTGTCACGTAGATCGTACTCAAAATTCAATGAGGATCTGATGATGAGTTCTGGGGATACAGATTGGAACTGCTCAATGGTACGGAAACATTTTTAGGGTCCCGAAGTAAAATCGGAACCCTTATAGTTTTGTGATGTCCGTCCGTCCGTCCATCCGTCCGTCTGTCCATCTGTCCGAAGCAAAGCGCCGTGACCCTTGATCTTAGTAAGCTGTAATTCGGCATGGATGTAATATATAAATAATTATTAAAACTTCAGAATCGTAGAATAACATTTTGAGTTACCTCTCCTAGAGGTAACGTGAGGATGAATTTTTTATTCGTCGCGTACCCTATAGTATGGGGTATCGTTGAAAAGGTCTTTTAAAAATATTGTGGGGTTTTACTGACCATTTTTGGAATTAGGGGTCCGTTAGAAATATTTGGTTTTAAAGTGCTAATTTTGGTTAAAGTCAAGTGTCTCCCCACCTGCGGCTAAGTCGCGGGCAAAAGCTATTGTTAAATTAATAGAGACGATATACTTCTTGTCACGTTATACATTGCTAAGTATCTTTACTCCACTGACCTCTTATTGACATTGTATGCATAAAAAGAGGCCTCTAACGAACAATTTGACAACAACAAAGTATCAGCAACGGGAAGCATAGTTAACTATGGATCGTTTAATTAATCACATGCCGTACGTTGCCAATGATGTATCGGCTTTGCTTTGACCCACAATGAATCGTGGGCGTTTTAATCAAATCAATGCAATCAATTTACTCGAGTATTTTTGATTGCATCACTTAAAGATTTTACTTACTTTGCGTGTTGTATAAAACCCGTTTCTGAATACAGTTTTAAGCATTCCGTAGTAAAAATGGAACACTTATGATTTCGTCATGTCCATCCATCCGTTTGCAAAGTGCAGAGCCTTAATACTAGAAAGCTGGAATTTGGTTTGAATACATATAAATATTTATTAAAAACTACTTTTTTTCATGGTACTCTGAAATGTAGATCTATATTTACTAAAATGCAAAACCACAAATAATAGTTACTATATTTAGAATCCTTATCGGAAGTTAAGAATAGGTAGATTTTAGAAACAGACGTTAAAACAATTTGTTAACTAGGATGCAAAAATCTACTTCCATGTTAAATGTCCATAATATCATGAATATGTAGCAAATATGACTGGTTGGGTGGGTGGTTCGGGAAATAATAACAACAGTGGGCGTTTACATCACTTTAGTCAGAAACTCATTTTAACACAGGTTATAATTAAATACGCGATTAGAACTGATTGTATTCAATTATCCGAGTATTCGTACCAACAAATATGACCCGACGGTCCAGTGATCTCCAACCACCCCTTCCAATCACCCCAAGCCTCACATAGTAGTCTGATTCTGTTACTCGGTAACAAAACTACTCGGTAACTACGTAACGTGTGCACCGGGCAATGGTCGATGAACGAATGAACCGAGTTGTGCGCGCGCGCAGGGTTGCCAACTCAGTACCACGAATAGGTGCTAAATAATATCTAAAAAGGTGCTAGATAATTTATGAATTTTCAAAAATAGTGCTAATTTTAATAAAATCGCAATAAATAAATTTTAATCAAATGTTTTAATTTTTAATAATTATTTGACCACTTAGTGCCAATTACTAGCTGATAAAAAAATTAAAATAAAAAAATTTCAGTTGACTTTTTTAATTTAAATGTGTACTTCTCTCTTGCCTATTTTTGAAATTATATCTTGAGGAATTTGTACCTATGTGTGGCAAGTCTTCTTAAATTTTTTAAGCCCTGTTCCGATACGAATAATTGAATTTAAAGTGTCTCAAGTTCATTTTAAACTGTTTTTTATTGTTCTTAGTGTGTGAAAGTTTCATTTTAAAATAATCAGATGAGTACTATTTAGTGCTAGATTTAGTGCTAGGTGCTGTATGTTGTTTTTTCGTGCTGGAGTTATGAAAATAGTGCTAGATCTAGCACCAAAAGTGCTTAGTTGGCAACACTGCGCGCGCGCTGTTTTATATAAGCTGTGTGGTGGGAATCGAGTGACACATCGTTCGGTCGTTCGAATTTCCCGTTGCACGTTTTTTTACAAAAAAATTGACGGGTCAAATATTTTATGTGTTTAATGCTTTGAAGTAAAATGTACTAATTGTTTAGGTACCAGCTGGCAGCACGAACAAAATTTGTGTCGTGCCAGAAGATTATAATATTTTCAAAATCGACTGAATCTACAGTTTATTGCCCAAATATCGGGGTCCCGGTGTCGGTTCTATACGCTACTAATAATAGTTTAGTGGTTCAATGTACTTAATTATATTGTGTGTAATTTGTTTAATGAACTTAGCGTTAAATGTGTAAGTATCAGTGAAACACTGTTACTCCGTTCCATTCACTCTTTACTCAAAGGCTTTCTAAAAGAGATCAATCTCTTAGTGATAAGACCACCCTCTGAATGCACTTGCCTTACAGACAGCGGAACTTTAGATTACATTTATTATTATAGTTTTTTAGTTATGTTAGTTAGTTTTAGTTATGTATTAGAATATTCGGTTAAGTTTTTAAGAATATAAAGCACATAGAATCGGATTAAAAAAAATCATCCTCAACCTGTTGGGGTGGTACCCTGAAATTTTTTTTTAATATTTTAGTCTATGATTTTGGAGTTTTGATAAATATGTATTATATATTCGTACCAAATTACTTCTTTCTAGCACTCAGAGTTCAGATTTTACTTCGGATCCCTAAGAATTAGAAAATTATTACATCTTATCCATGCGATCGAAAAATCAGCAGATTTAACTATTCATATTGAATTAACAAACCATTTAGTATAATAATATGAATATGAGATGAATAACAGATCATAGTAATAATAGATGTAAGGAAGTTAATTATCATGAGGCGATATTCGTAGCCGCTACGAGTTCAGCTACGCGTATTATGCTACGGTCGTAGCAGATTACAAGCTACGGTGTTCATTGCTCCTTGTGCACTTGTTGTATAGCGTGCGATGTTTGTATCTTATTAAACGGTTTTATTCAGCTTAGCAGTTTGTTTTGGTCAGATATTGCAAGTCTAATTAGACCTACTTAATCTTATCCTAAGATTTAAAAATTTTATATATTAGTTCCGTTCTGATGACAGTGCATTTATACTAATAAGGAATAGTAAAAATATTCCTTTATAGCCAGCAACACGTCAGCGTCTTTGGTGTTTGGTGTGCATGACCGTTTGTATTCACTTAAGCAACTGGCTATTTAAAATATAGAGAAAAGTAGAATAATTAAACTGTTCCATTAGCGCGTCCAATCTAGTGTACCTATTTTATGATTTTAAGCTTTTATTATCGAGGACACTGAATATTTTAAATGTAGCGAGTCTTACCATGACCACGATCCATGATCCATCAAAAAATCGGTATTGTAAAATATTATACAAATCGTGACTACCTGTTGCATTTAAAATGTTCTAGTGCATTTTACCAATTCTTTCATTATACTCGTTACTCGTTTCCAGTTAACAGTAAAACACATTCCTAAGTGACGTAAACTCTAATTAACTAATTAATTTCCGACCATATCTATGTTTCATCAAGTCGAAAATAGGAGGTAGAATTCAAGAATTAATTAAAGAAATGAAAAATGCAGTAAATAAAAAATACCTCAAAATCTAATTACTGATAAATCATGATAGAAAAGATTTATAGACCAAATACTAAACAGTTTACTCATTTTTGGAATCTTTTCATAAAATATTTTTATTTTACCTCACATTTTATAACAAAGACAAAAAATATTTTTCACTACTCTCACCATCTTACACTATATCTCCTCAGGAATCCGGCTGATATCAATAGTATCAATGACATCAGGAATTGTGACAAAATATATCAAATAGCGTAGTATATTGTATAGTGAGAATCAAGTACAGAGATCTAAACTAATTTATTTTTGTTTATAAGAAGCAAGTTTCTGTGCGAATGGAAATAACTCTTCTCTGAGGAAACTCCTCGGTTCAGCGAGATTTATTTCATATAAGTCGTGAAACTTGGTAATTAGCAGAGCGAATCAATAATCACATTTAAACAGGCTGTTAGCAAAAATTAAATAATTTAAGTACGTTTTAAAATATTTACATAGTAGAATATGACAACATATTTACATAGGAAAAATATATCAGAAGGAAGCTCTTGCTTTTATAAATTTATTTATTTAAATGTAGTTTACATTCCCGTAACCCAATTTTGTTTCTCTTCGAGAATCATTTTCAAATTGTGCCCGTTACATCACAGAGTTACATCAATACATGTTTTATCGGGCGTTTTAAAAATGTCTTATTCTACAAGATTATAATTTGCATATAGACTTCAAAAATGTAACTGGACTCATAACATTATTATCTTATTATCTCTTATCCCGCAGTATATATTTTTTCCTTGTAATGACTTTACATTACAATTAAATTAGTACAACGAGAATATATTCAAGATAAATGCATATAATTTTTTAATGAAGCGTGGATATTTTTCATAACAATCCCAGTCCCAATCATCACAACGGAACATACAGCCGGGATTTAATCTACGCTGTCTTCTTGTCCCTATACCCTATTATTTAGAGATGGACCCTAGCTGTGTTCCAGGATTCATCCTAATCCATACAAAGCTTAGAGCATGTTAAAAAAACAAACATCCAAACATCGAAACATCCTAACATACCAAAAGAAACTTTCATATTTATAATATTAGAAGGCTAAAAATCTTCATAAATTTTTTAACAAATTTTCTTGCGAATTATCTTTATAATGTCGCACTGGATTTATCAAAAAAATGTAATTTGAATTTTAAACACACAGATGTGAAGGACACTAACTCAGTCTTTTAGTAAATACAAAATTAAATCTAAAACATCGTGACTGTGAAATTACACTTTTAATACACCGTTTGAGCGCGGCTTAAACTGCAGTTGGGGATTAATGGGAGGGTAGGGCAAGGATTTTACTCGTTCCGACGTGTTTTGGAGATTAAAATTTAAGCTCAACATTTTATGATCAAAGTTTTTTGATACCGTAAATATCGAGAGCCATTGATAGGCTATTGGTTTGAGTTTTGAGTTTAGAATTTCCGGGGGAGCTCTTAATTATTATATAATTTCCCTTACATTTTTCGCTCTTTCCGATTTCCTCTAACTCACACTTTATGTGATTAGATATGATACTATTTTCATACTTGACATGATTACGACATGATTATGTCTGAGAGTAATAATTTCACATTGAAGTCTGAGTGTAATGATTTCATATTGAAGTATTATTACTAGCATATGGAACCGACTCCGCGAACATCATTTATGTTCCAAGGCATTGGCGCCACGTGGCTTCAATCTTCAATGGATTCGTTCGATTTTGAAAGGAGAACTGGGGCTCAATTTTGCTCCCGGGCGGGACACACATTTTGTACGAGATGTCTGTTCTATGACATTATACTTCAATGTTATTTCTTAAGTTAATGTTTGCGAGATGTTAATAATTATTTTGAGCTAACTGTAATCACGACATTGACTTCGTAGTTTTTATTATGGCTCGTCATAAATCCGTCATTGGTCTCATCGCCCAATTGAATATAAATACACAAGTACAAATACAAAATGAACTGTCCATTCATCCATCTATCAGCCTTCCATCCCAATTTGCGCACCTATGACCGGTCCTGAACCATCTAATTCCAGCCAATATATGAATCAATTAATCTTCGCTGCAAAAAAAGTAAAAAATTAAGCCAACTTTTAAAGCTACATCATTATTTAAAGTAATTATTAATTCCAACGGCCCACTTCTGAGCAAGGGTCTCTCTCCTTGAAAAGGCCTAGAGCATTCTTCACACGCTGCTCCAGTGCGAATTGGTGGAGGGGTTAGTGGCCAACCCAAGTGTTTCGGAAGTTTTTATGCCGCCCGAGGGCCTCCAACATGGCTTAGCGACTGTTATCTTACGATAACAACCAGTACCGACGACTTTACGTGCCCTCCGAAGCACGGAAACACTCAAGAATTTTTTGCCACTAACGGTCACCCATTTACCGATCGCACCCGCTGTTGCTTAACTTTGTCAAACACATATCATCAGAATCGACAGAAGCCTCCGGGCTATGAGCGTTTCGTATGAACTATAAAGCGTTAAACTTCAAGTCAATCACAGACTCGCATACCACACAAAGGAGCGTTGTCCTATACCGGTCCGGACGCGTTACATTACAAGTTCGCCCGGACGGAATAAGGCCTGACGCTACCCGGGAATAAATTGGGGCCATTTCCCGGTCCGTCGCCCCCCTATTGACGTTGACACTCCACGCCACATAAATCTCCGCTACAAATAATTAAATGGAATCGCCTTATAGACACTTTTGACATTCTTGACGCGGCGCTTTTGAAGTTCGGTAATTGTGTTCAAAAGTTGTAGTGATAAGTTTAGCGTGTCATGAAGGAGAGTGACATTTTGATAGTTAGGTATATGTGTTTTTATACAGGGTGACGAAAAAGTTGTCACCCGACGGTTTTTGACTGTAGTTTTTTTGATACATGAAAAAAAATTGCTATTGTATTGTGTTTATTTCATTATATTAAAATTATATCAGCCAAGTGGCTGCCTCCAGAGTAGGTGACCATACAATCCCCGAATTATGGCATTTTCTTTCACTCTCACCAGATAGACTTCCAGAAACCCAACCGAAGACCCAACCGACCACAACCCAAAAGAAGTCTAAGTGGTTAAAACGGGTGATCTTGCTGGCTAGTACATATCACCAAAACAAGAGATTATTATGATTATTCCGCGTTTTGAGGACTATGGTGATTTTTGGCTTATTGACGTGTATTTTGCATCTGTTTTCTTCATAAATATTATAGCAGAACTGATATTTACTGCCATTCGAAAAAATTGTAGCATCTTCCGGTAGGGTGATGACTTTTGCGCCACATGTATATATTATGACATAATTCTTATAATATTATGTTACAACATAATTATTAATAGCGTAGCTGGTAATGTTAATTGCATTAATAGAGCTAGGGTTTTTTTTTTAATAATTACTAATTTTTACTCGCGGCTTCGCCCGCGGTAGACCGATTTTTTACAAATCCCTCGGGAGCCCTGAACTTTTCCGGGATAAAAAGTAGCCTATTGTTAATCCAGTGCCAGTTACGGCTATTTCCGTTCCAAATTTCAGCCAAATCGATTAATTACTTGGGGCGTGATTGAGGAACAAACATCTAAACATCTTTACAAACTTTCATATTTATAATAATAATAGGATATTTATATTTGATATGACATGCAAATTAATTAACTAAATAGGTACTGTTACCTGTAAAAATCTCAAAGTCTAAGTGAGTCAGTGAACGGTGTAAGTACTAAATCAAGTGTGAGAGGCGAACATAAATCTTATATTCTTAAAAATCATGGTTAAAATAGTAACACGACACAAAGCAGCATCCTATTCTTTACTTCACCAAAGTGGTTGGTCTTGTGAAGGATTTTATGAAGATGCTATTCTTCTCGTTAGTAATTCCTTATTACACAGTGCAGAATTGCTGTAACTTTAACAAATTTTAATGTTTTGCCTTGTACTCGACCCTCGTAAAAGTAATTAGGGTTAAACAACCGTCTCGGTTGTAAAGCTAAGAGGTGAAACTTGTATGAGATTAGTTGTTTATAACATTTGACAATGTATCCCATGCTGGATTGTAGGGCTCCTATATAATTTGGATTCTATGGATACCGATATAAGAAACGGAGGATATTATAGAACGTACATTTCAGTACATTTGTGACACTCATGACAAAGTACTCCGTTCTTCATCAAATTTATCGCTTTATATTCCACCAATTTCTACTGGTTTTTTCTACTATTCCTTAAAGATTCAGGCGGTACTGCTTTGGAATGCCCTTCCCGTAAATATCAGAAAAGCCTCGACCCTATGGAAATTTAAGAATCTAGTCCGCGAACATTATCACTCGCTATTAGACTAATTTGCCATAATAAAGTATGTAAACTATTGTATTATATATTATATGTATTACATATGAATGTATATATAATTTAATTGTATGTATGTAAATTTGTATGTATTGTATTTATAAAAGTATATGTTTATATATTTCTTTTAGCACCTACCGCAAATTTTAACTATCACCCAGGGTTGACTGGTGGAGAATGCCATATTAGGCATTAAGTCCGCCCATTGTTATCTAGTTTTTTAGATTAACAATAAAGAGTGAAATAATAATAATAATAATAACGTATATACCATTATACATGTTGACTGCGGATTGTTTCCGCAAAGTAACGCCTAATACTATTAACTATATTTTGCTATCATTATATCATAATATTGCGGCTTAATGCGATACTGCACTGAATATTCTGTATTGACTGTTTTAAGTAAATATTTTAGTGTGTACAATCAATATAAAGTTTAAATAAAAAAATATTGAATAAATAAATATTTTTTAGTGAGTATCAATATCAGAAGTGTCCTATTTTAATAAATCTCCAAGTCCTTACTGCTGGCCACTCAATTAATACACAAGACTCGTTATGATGGACGAAGAACATTAAATTCAACTAAGTAAATCCAAGATAAATCGACTTAGTTAACCGGGTCCAAGGACCCTTAAAATGGCATCACAAATTGTTATGGACACGATAGAAGGGTTAATAGCTTCTTCTCTAGTTCAAATTTGAATCATCGGTCTTTTATGGTGTGTTTCGGAAAGTTGTGTAATGTTCTTGGAAAGCCTTAGAAGTTTCAGATAAATTTAAAGCATTCATATGCAGGCGGCAATAACTAACCTTATAAAAAAGTATCTTCACATACCGTAATTAATTAGTAGATAATAATTTATATTTTGTCAATATTATTATGATCTCTAACGTACAACGAAATATGGATGGACGGAAAAGTATTCGAATTTTATTGATGAATTTTCTGTTTATTCATCATTCATCAGATGTACGGAGTAATAGCAATTAATTTACGTGAAAATTTAGGCATCTATAAACGATGCTTTATTTTATTTGACACTAGGAAATCGCCCTCGCTTCGCTTTGGAAAAAATAGTAAAATATATACATATATAATATTAGACTATATGTCACTCGGTAATAGTGTAGCTTCCCAACAGTGAAAGAATTTTTCAAATCGGTTCGGTAGTTTCGGAGCCTATTCAATACAAACAATCAAATCTTTCCTCTTTATAATATTAGCATAGATTTAAATTAACCCTCTGATTTAGCTTTAACATTGCAGTACCAAATAACCCTATGAACTAAATATAAAACATAATATCGTTACTAATAATCCACCAAAGCTTCCATTCTCGAATCGACATCAATGACGTGACTCGTAAACATTGTCGACGTTAAAATCGCGACCGCAATTTACGTCAACTTGCAATTTAAAAATTTATTTTCAGCGCAAATTTTAAATAAAATTACCATGAACAAGTATTTATGGCGATAAGCAAAGTGTACGATGTTATTACGGCCTAATATCCAACGATAAGCCCGTAAAAACTATTATGGGCGATTATACCTTGGAAGTTAAAACTAAGGTGTCGAATGTAATTTATAGTCGCAAAAAGCTCAACCTCGGCAAAAATTACCGACTTCAACGAAATGGCGTTCGGTGAAGACTAAAATTATCCCTAAAATTAATGATTGCCGTAGCATACCTCTAATATTTATGAAAAAAGAAATGTTTATTTCACCTACAACAAAAAATATAACCAAAAATAATACTTACATATAAAAAGGGTACACACTCCAGCATAATGGTCGAGGAAATTCCATGACCGCTGTTTTCAGAGTGACCCTCAAATTGTGTAGTTTAGTTGATTGGTGGTAATAAAAAAATTCAAGAGTTCCCTAAAGTCCTAATGGATCCCATCATCAGATCTGAATTTATATATTATATTTATATAAATATTTCAGAACGGAACCAATAGAATATTTATCCATCTAAGCCAAACTCGTGGCGTATCCCACTGACCAAGGAACGAGATAATGAGGAGTACTTTACTAATCGTGAATTAGTGAATTGTATTGATACATGCCAATGATTTGGATAATATTGGATTTGATCATAAATCAGTAAAATGAATCTCTTTTTTGGCATAATATACTCAATCTTGCTGCTTCTATTCTTACATCACTCGCACGGTACGGCAGGGATTTATTGAAGCAATGGCGTAGGTTGACTATAACCAAATTCAAAACATTTTCATTACAAAGACAACATAGAAATTTATCGAACTTCATTCAAACCACAAAATATCTGTGGACGTAGAAAATCTTGTAACAATAAATTGTATTTAAAATGAAACCAGTGGATCAAATTTGAAACCAAATTAAAACCGTAAATTATCTTGCTAGTCAATTTCTTAGAAAGGGTTTGAAATTGTAATTCAACCACATAATTGGATGGATCACAATATAGATTTCAGTAGTATTTCAGCATTCATAATTATGTTTGAATAAAAAAAATCTAATTCTACTAACATAGATTTTAGACTGATTTTGCTTTATTGTATCTAATAATTGTATTGTACTTTTGTATCACTAAATTATATTTGATGTTGTTCTTAATTATTATTTAAGCACAGAAGATATAATAATACATAGTAGTGTAAATTTTAACATAAGCCGTGATTGATTAAAAAGTTGACTAGCTTTTTAGGTACCCTCTGAAGCAAGGACGCTCTCAAAGTTTTTGCCACTAGCGGTCATCTGTCGATCACTTGAGATCGAGCAAAAGTTGTTGGACTATTAGTTGGTAGTGAAAATCAGAGTGATTTGATCTTTCGGATTCAAGTACGTAAAAAGCGCATTGCAGCTGCTACTACTCCCCCAGAAACTTATCAATTCACAAGAGTAATTTTAACCGTGAGTGGGAAAACCAGTACTTTGTCAATTTAGATTTACATAATAAAATAATTAATGTATTGTGTACATCTAGATGCAAATCTACAAAATTATATTTCAAAGCTAATTAACATCAAATTTTGTAAAATGTGAGAGAAAATACTGTATGGTCATTATTCATTATTTGGTTATCTGGGTCAGTCTTCCCACTGTTGAAGTATAATAATTATTAAGATGGTTAAATTTATGAGGCCGACGATTAGCACTTTTTTTTTTTTTTTTTAACAATGCTATAATTACAGACAGGTTACTTTTACATTTTCTTTTCATAACAAACATTAGCGAAATGAAGTTTCATTAATATTACCAGATCTCTATTTCAATACTACCACAGATTAAAATCTCAACACCCACGCGATAAATACGTTAATTTTATATCACTAATGGTTAGGTATTAAGTGCACGGTATCATAGCGATTAATGAAACAAATTATCCACATTACTCGCTCATTAATTATGCAAGTAGTTTTAAGGGATGGTGTGATATTCTGGAGTTATTCTAAAAGTTTAGAATTTATTTGAAAATACGAATATAATTAAATAGATCGGACTAACTTACCAAGTGACGTCCGATCCTCAATTATGTGAAGTAATCTCGTCCTCATATTTTGTACTATGTAGTACGTGCTCTGTGCTACTTGCCGTCACAATGTTTAAAGATAAGCGCGTTCTTCATTCTCTGTGGTACGTCCCTAGCTCCATCCGTCCACCACTGGCAATGTCATTGTTTCAAAGCTCTACAACACAACTTTCAGAGAAGGGGTTAGAGTAGGCAATACAGATCCTTATGAACGTTACTTGCGAAATACAAATTATTCTTCAAAGGATATCAGCAGTATGTAGGTATATTCTTTTAAGAATATTACCTGGGAAGGGTTGGGTCTAGGATGAGGACGAGATTACTTCACATAATTGAGGATCGGACGTCACTTGGTAAGTTAGTCCGATCTATTTAATTATGTTCCGTAATCTCGTCCTCATATTTTGTACTATGTAGATGTTCAAAGAAGAAAGTTGGGTTGATAATAATTCATTCATTAATAATTTCGTGATGATAATCACATACAATTAACAAATAATATTTATATTAAGTAAAGAAACATCCTCTTTTTATTGTATCATATATACCACAGTTTTAAAAAACACGTAAAGAAATGATAATAATAACTGTTAAATGGTCAGTCTCATACTGTGTAGGTGTCTTTATGCAAAGAGCATACATTTTGAGTTAATTGATTGAGACCACTAATCATTGGTCTTTTATAAAATAAAGCAAAGGTGAACTAACCGGCTGCTTTCCTTATAACCTGAATAGTCCACAATAATGCCGGCATACGAGGCTTTTGAAGTAAAGCATGTCTCTGGCCTGTAAATATGGAAGTGTCTAATCCACTATTAACCCGAACTTGTTTAATCTATCGGCTGATAGTTGCAGTGAGGCTGGTTGGTGCTGTTTCTTAACAGTTAGAATTAATGATTTACAATTTTGTCTCACATATTTTTGTAAGTGTAAATAATATAGTAGGATAGTTAGCCGGGCAGATATCTGTATTTTGTTTGAAAAACTGTAAAGTTAAATTATGTTGTATTTGATAAGAACCACAAGTTTTTCATAAATTTATTTTGAAAATTTGAAAATTTTGATATTATATAATCAGAATTAACAGCAACATCCTTAATGCAGATAAAAGACAGCGTTAGTAAGGAGTGTACCTCTAAGCTTAGAGTCTAGAAATAGTCTAGAATCTACTATACTTGGATCCCATATACTCGTAATATCATATCGTATTATGCCGAGTTGAGGACCTTATTTTATTACGGAAATTGCTGACCTGATGGTATTCATTGAACTATATGAAACAACCTTCCAAAAGGATCCACATTGTAGCTCTGGCAGTGTGAAATTCATGCACCAAGAGCAGACCCGTATTGTTTCCTGATAATAAGGCTAACATTATATCCATTGAGAAAGCAGGGATTACTTTTCTTAAAAATGTTCTCCTCACTATATGGCTGCAATCAGAGTAAGGCTCTTATATGTATAACGCGTGCAAGTCTGTAGAAGGAGATAAGAATAAATTAGTTATATCGAGGTTTAAATCTTATTTTTTCAGATATAGCTATGGAGTTCCAAAGTGGATACCAGGGCTGTGAGGGCCACATAGAAACCACAACTTTTGTCTTGTCTCCTATAATTTGCTTCAGCACTCTTCTTATAAGCGTGAATAGTGGAAATGCATAAAAGAACATGTCATTCCATCTCAAGATGAACGTATCTATAGAATATGCTTCTGGGTCTGAGAACCATGTTATAATTGTAATCCCGACATTTGGTGTTATTCCTATCAGCAAAGAGGACCATCTGCGGTTCATCGAATCTGCTTAGTATACTTTTATTTTATTTATTTATTTATCTTTATTAGATACACCACTGACTTATCACTATGCATTGATAACTATTGTAAGTAAATTGTTACAATTGTTCCATCCAGTGTGATTTGTCATCTAAGGCGTATACAACTTTCATAATCAATGTCACTCAGTTGGCATTCGATTTCAGATTTTGAACGTCTGGATTCACTCTCTGTGATGGAGTTTTCTTTTGAGCTGATGTAAAATGCATACACCCATATGACGTGTCTTCTCTCATTCCACTGCCATAGCTCTCTCGCTAAGTTATTGATATGTGGAAACCTTGTAGCTTTCATTTTCTTAACGTATGCTATATCAATTGTGTTATCTTTCCAAAGCCAAAAACCTCGCAGTAATTACTTTAGATGCAAACGTTTTTAAACATTTAAAAGCTGTTCCTAATTTTATTTGAAAAGATTCTCTTCTTCTATCCAGTGTCCGTGACTCCTCACATTATTACAGACAAGTCCGCAATCTGCGAAGCATCTGAGGAAATCTGTAAACTAAAATTAAATTGTATAATTTTCCTGTTATTACTTTGGATGTGTGATGTCCACCATTCATTCAGATCTGATTGAATCCCTTTTGATAATATTATTGTTGCATTATAATTTCCATTATAATCTTTTAAAATCACTGTATTGTAGTTTTCCAGGGTTTTCGTATAGAAGATACCATATTCTATGGATTTACAAGCAACTACAAGAAGACCAAGTAATTGGGCAAATTCCAAAGTATAACAACTATGTTTTGATTATTATTATTACTATTATTATTTATTTTTATTTCATATCATCCAATAAATATACATATTATAATAAAACTGTACTTTTAATCTGCTTGTCTGGGCGTTTGTTCTGACCAATCTCAAGAACCGCGTTATAGATAGGTGAAATTTTCACTGTTGTATTGCAGTAAGCTTGGATCACCATTCAGTGCCTGTTTTATTGCAATTGATTCATAAATAATAAAAAAGTCATGTCAATTTAAAAAGTACCGTCCATACATTTATTTACTCAAGTGTGGTTACCAATAGGTTTACCGAAGTGAAGCAAGGGCGTTTAGTAGTTGTTAACAAATTCGATAACATGGTCCTTCTTCTAGGGAAGATGATATTAGATATGGAACATGGAATAAAATCTAGCATAAATCCTAGATAAAGACAACCCTGACTGAGTTTTAAAGAACTTTTTTGTGAGTTAATAATAAACCTTAGATTCCCCAGTAGTCAATGTATTCTGTACACAATCATCATAGGAGTCTGCAATACACAAAGTATCATAAAGGTGACACCAAATTGTATAAGTTTCTTAAGGTTAAGTATCAACCTTCATGTCAAATTTGCCTCAGGATTATGAGGACAAAAATTGTCCCTGAGCAAGAAATCATGATTGTATAGAACCTAGTTCCAATAGCTGTCCTACTTCGAGAGCAAACAAACTATTTTCTATTTTAGAAAAAATATTGTACGGTGGACAAAACAGTTCGCGTGGTCTTGCCTTTAAATAGCATTGTATAACCCCTTATACTGCCAATAATGGTTGGATTGGATGTAATATCACTTTTCACACCATTGGTTATAAAATAATCATAAGCCACCGCATTGTGTCTGAATCATGGTCGCTCTTGACCCCGATGTTGATGATGATGATACCTCAGTCACATAGGTATTCAGACCAGGAAGAATTAGTGTCCTATGTGTAACCGATCATGGAATAAGTCAAATAACAGCCTTATTGAATCACTCAATACCTCAATGTGCTGTTTATTATTCGGTGACAGAATCATGTCATTGAAGCCTCCACACTGTAGAGATTACTATAGATAGGACCACTTGCTGGTCACAGATTCTATTGTCACATTTGATACCACTGTCATTCATCACTGCCATAACTTCCCCATTTAAATTGGGTGGTACTAGAAGACATAAGTTCGAGAGAGGGTCGTGTTTCTTCAAAATGGTAGCTTTTAGGTCTGCATTGATGATCTACATCAGTGAGAATAGCTGACCAACGTGTAGCTATGCTCTCATATAAGTATGTAGAATTACACGTAGTTTGCTTACCATCCTGACCTAGGAGCTCTTCGCCGTCTGCTGGCAGATAGCTATCGTTCTTTACCTGGTGTTGTTGTATTGGCGAGGTACCTGTTCTTCCGTAGTAGTCTGCCCCCTCCCCTCTCTTTCTGTCTGACTGCGTCTCTGTCAGTTTTGGAAGTCAGAGTCGATGATCGGCTGTGGATATTAGAATTGAAGGAAAGGAGCGGCGCCTGCTTCTATGATTTCTCGAGCATCGGCTTGATCGACTCCGATCATGAGGCGAACGGCTTCTGGTTGTGCGACTAGAGTCTGTTCCATCCTCGTCTCTCGTAAAAGCTCCATGAATCCCTTCTCGCCGCGTAACATGCGGCACCACTAGCTAACCTCTCGTGAAAGCATATGCGTGGTGTGGTACCTATTTTATAGGTGGTTACAATATCCTGTCGCGTTACATGCGGGACCACTAGCTAACCTCTCGTGAAAGCATGTGCGTGGTACCTACTTGTAATAGGTGGTCACAATATCTTATCGCGGAACACGCGGCACCACTAGCTAACCTCTCGTGAAAGCATGTGCGTGGTGTGGTACCTATTTTTATAAGTGTTTACAATATCCTGTGGCGTTACATGCGGGACCACTAGCTAACCTCTCGTGAAAGCATTTGCGTGGTACCTGTTTGATATAGGTGGTAACAATATCTTGGGGCGTAAAATGTGGCACCATTAGCTAACCCCTCGTGAAAGCCGAAATATGGTAGTTACCTATTTGTTATAGGTAGACACAACATCGTTCTCATGGTTAACCTCTCGTGAAAACTCCAGAGACTAGTGTGTGCAATAAAATTTGTCGAAGTAACATCAGGGGCAAAAATCTGCGTTTAATTAAGCTAATAGAAGTTATCAAAACATACCGCCGTTTCTAAGACGGGATCTATTCATGCGTTTTTCCAACTCTAGAATCCGTTGACTCAATTATTTTTCATTTTCTCTTTTCATATTTTCCCATATTTAATTCAAATTAGGCGTACTATAATAACTGAAAAAGTACTGTAAAAGGACTGTAAAAACGATTATAAAATTCGAAAATAAAATGAAAATAAAATTTCGTGACAGCACGTTTTGCACAAAAAAGCACAATGACATTGCCAGTGGTGGACGGATGGAGCTAGGGACGTACCACAGAGAATGAAGAACGCGCTTATCTTTAAACATTGTGACGGCAAGTAGCACAGAGCACGTACTACATAGTACAAAATATGAGGACGAGATTACGGAACATAATGATGAAAAACAACTACCCAACTTCCCAAGTCTAAACGTGATTGGAAAATATTTCAGCATAGGTACCTACATTTTAAGCAAGGATCCCTATTCCGTGCGAGCCTTTGGAGTGATTTCATGTAACGGTCTATGTCGACAAATAAAATGAATTTAATCAGTAAGGTTTATTGGGTGTAATCTAGATTCTAATTCATAACGATTAAAAATAATCAAATGTTACATCAAAAATTAAGATAAGATACTAAGTAGAAATATTTTTAATAAATTATATCCAAATTTAGTGCTTCTGTATTTTATATAATAACCACCATATACTCCCGTATCTACAAATTGCATAGGATAAACCTAGTTTAGTCTGTAGATCATCCCTCAGTCGATATAATTTCAGAATCTACCTAAATAATTATGATAGTCAAAAAAACATGAGAATGAATTTATTTATTTTATCGAACGCTTTAAGGATATAGACATCCGCCGACTAACTTCGGTTTCTCATTCCAAATAATTTATCAAGAGCAAGTTAATTATGAAGCAAGAAACTGTTTATAGCTCATTAGATACATTGAAGAGTTGTATACATTTTGATTCCTAACCTTTATAATTCTACTCGTAGTTAGAAAATTGAGTTATGTTTAAAACATTTCGAGTGGATTTTATAATTCAAATAATGTTACATTTAGTGGTATCTAAAAATAAATTGATTATAAGATATTTCTATCAGTGGATAACGCTTACACTCAAACTCCTATAAAAGGAGTCCCTGTATTACAACATGCAGGATGCTTGGATAAACACCATTCATTTTCAAACTGGGGGGCTCGCCTCACTAGGTAGGTGACAATAAATGTATTTGGGGGGGGGGGGGAAGGGGAGTGTTATAGCAAGTTAAAAAAATCGTGGGTACATGACATAAGTACAGAAAACCTTCGAGAACAAATGAATATAAGTGTAAAGAATTTTTGTATTGTCGCATGACATTTCGTTTTGCAATTAACTTATTAACTATGTTGGTAATTTTTTTCACCGTTTTAAGTTTTACAGATGTTGATGATAAATAAATACTTACTTAACATTTACTTAATACTTACTTACTTACTTAATTAATACTTAGTTTGTCTTGTGACGTTTTAACAAGCGACATGATCTAGCACAAACCTAAGAAAGAGCCGTAAACGATCTAACATAAAATAAATCCAAAGCTTTTTTGCTGCGATAGATACAGTGCGATAAACACAGGTAACATGAACCTATTGAAAGGCAAACATCCCTTAGATACGCTCTTATCAGAACCTTCCCTTCTTCCATATACTATTTTAAGTGCTTTGAATATTAGGGTTCACTCTGCATTTTGTAAGAACGCTAGATGTTTAGATGTGGATATTTAGCTTTACTAAATACTTACTACGCATATTTTAATTTTCAAAGCTTGTATTTATGGAGGGTTGCGTAAATTCAGTGAATTAATCTTACTTCCATGGAATTATTAATTCTAGTTAATTATTAAACTCCTCCACCAATCCGCACTGGAGCAGCGTGGTGGAGTATGCTCTAGGCCTCCTCAGGAGGAGAGACCCGTGCCCACTAGTGGGCTATTAATGGGTTGAACGTTGCCTTTTACTTTGCTCCATGATATATTTACAGTTCTATAATAACAATCTCTACAACTCCATGATCAATAATTGAATCCCATGGAATGTCCTACGTATGTTGCAAATAATAATAATAATAATAATAATAATAATAATAATTTTTGTTTCGAGCGACTATGACTCATATTTGTTAGTATTACAAAAAACTTATAATCTATGTTAGTGCTTATCCTAAATACTTAAAATTAAATTAAATTATATGAGTCACCGCTGTGCCATTCCATTTGAAACAGCACAGCAATGACTCACATATGTACAGTCCAATCTCTTAGCAATCATATTCAGGATGCTGTTGGAACTGTCCCGCAACCGGCGCACCAGGGAGCCACATCTTTTGCGCATAGTGGCATAAAAACAGTCGACTTGCGAGATCGCGAACATGCCTGATGCGCTACAGAAACGGGGCAGCCCCATCAACACCCTGAACGCGTTGTTATATTGAACGCGGAGGGCGTTATAAGCTTTCTGGGAGTACCTGGCCCACAGGTTGCAGGTGTAAAAAGTTGTGCAGTACGCTTTAAATAACGTGATCTTCACGTCCCTAGAGCATCGCGCAAACCTGCGAGCCAGCATATTCGCTCTTACTGATAACGCCCTCCGCTCCCTTTCAATATCACTATCGTCTTTTAGGTCAGGAGTCAATACGTGCCCAAGATATTTAAATTTAAACACCCTTTCTAATTGTGTACCGTTAAGCACGATGGGTGGTACTTGATTTGGTGTATTACTCCCAGCCTCAAAGACCATCAATACACTTTTCTTTTCATTATAGACTAGACCATGTCTCCCCACATACGCCTCACAAATGGCGAGCAACTTCCTGAGGCCACAAATCGACGCACTCAGCAGCACCATGTCGTCTGCATAACTTAAATTATTCACACAAACTCCATCTATATAGCAGCCGACCCTGGCGCTGCTAAGCTCGTCAAGCAGATCGTTCACGTACAGGTTGAAGAGCGTTGGTGAACTCAACCCCCCCTGCCTCACCCCGCACTCCAGCCCGCACGATCTCGATAAGACGCCTGCCCATCGAACATTATTGACCTGGTTACTATACCAATATTTGAAAATGTTGGTAAGTTCAGGCGGTATATGACTTTCCTCCATTTTTCGCCATAAAATGTCATAAGAAACCAGGTCAAATGCTCTCGACAGGTCTAAGAAGCAGGCGTATACTGGTGTCTTACGCCTAGAATAGTATGTGACGGCATGCTTAAGACTCAAAATGGCACTTTCAGTGGACAGTCCGGTACGAAATCCAAATTGATTATCGTGCGAGGTGATATGTTTATTCAAATGTGTGTTAAGCATGCCGTCAAATACCTTCGAGATGACAGTTGCCAATGAGATAGGCCGATAGTTGGTCTTATCAGCTAGATCACCAGTTTTGTTTTTTATTATAGGTACAACTATCGTACGCATCATGTCGCTAGGCATAAAACTATGACTCATACAGAAGCTATATAACATTGCAAGCACTCTGGGTAGATGTGGACCTGCATATTGAAGATGTTCAATGCTGAGGTCGTCATGGCCTGGGGATTTACCTCTGGTCATATGCATAATAGTGTGCGCCACTTCCTTCGGCTTAAACTGAATCCCCAATACCATGCCGGCCTCAACATTAATCATCGATAAAGAAGGCCCCCGCGGCGATTTGACAAAAAAGTGATCCATAAACATATTAGAAATCTTGTCAGGCTCACACACGCCATTGACACTCACGGGAAGAGCCGGCCGCCTATTCATCTTATTAGTGGCTTTCCAGAACCCCCGAAAATCATTTTTAGAATGATGAGAGGCCAGAATGTCCATTTTAATTTGTTCTTCATGGTTTTGACACCATTTTAAACGTGACTTGAAAACCTTTCTAGCTTCACACATTTCCAGATAAATACGCCCCGTGGTTGGCTCACCGTGATCCAATAAATTGACATATTCCTTATTCTAAATATTTAGTTTTTCTACATGACTTGTTGTACTCGTATGACAACATCTGCATCGGCCGATCGTTATTGAACCAAAGAGGTCGCTCGCTGACATAATGCGTTTCAGATTTACTTATAATTTGACTTAATTGGTAACCTAATTACTAGTACTATAGCATATCATTAGAGCTTAGCTAGTATTGAAAAAAAAAATCTATTTTTGTATAGAAAATATCGTGAGGTAAGGTTGAAAACGGTCGACACATTCCTTTCGGGATATGTGCGTGATATTGGCTGCGATTTTTAGACCTTTGACCACCGCTGTGTAACACGTTCTTTGAATTGATTGGATTCGTCAAAAGTTTTTTAAATCCTTTTATTTTCTGCTAGTAACCGCAATGGCTTCGTATCGTGAAACTTGTGCCTTAATACCCAAACTTGAAATAAGGTTTGGATGGAATTTTAAAATTTCCATTTCTTTCTTATTTGTGATCGCAACCAAATTGTTTCACTTCTGGAATTAGCAGGTACAAACACTTAAATAAAAAAGTACAACACAATGGTGCAACACAACAGAAACCATTTTATTACACATACAATATTATGTGATTATATTGTTGACTATATAGCAAGAAAACAATAATTAAACTGTGAAATAATTACCAATATCTATTATTTGTAACATTCGGTGTAAAGGGATGACCAAACGTGAAGCATTTGAGACTGATAGCTCGAATTGTGTGATATAAGGTACACATACATATATATATTTTCTGAATCTCGAAAACAGCTCCAATGATTTTCATGAAATTTAGCATGCAGGGGTTTTTGGGGACGATAACTCGATCTATTTGGAATTAATTTTTAGAAAATGTCGTTTTATCCGTGTTTTTATGCAATGAAAAACTGCTACAATAGACTCTTCCTGACATCTATTGGTAAGTAGCAACACTAAAGCTTTTTCAAGTAGATGGCATTATTAAGCAACACTAAACCGAACGAAGCTCGTTCATCGGAGTACTTATAAAAAAAGTAAAAGCTTCATTGTACAGTCAGAAAGAAAACGGAAAAATTTTATAAACCGAATGCGGTTTAATCTAGATTAAGAATTTAAATCTCCAGATTTGAAATTTTAAAAAATGGTACAAGTTATTTCAAATCCGAATAAACTTAAATCAAGCACACTTCGAATTCTAAAAACTAGATATAGCACGTTCGATGGTAAAAAGTTTTATGACGTCATCCATGCCGAGATTTTACGACGATTGGCTTTCGTTGATAAAGCGCTAGCGGGACAGATTGACGTGACAGTTGGCAAAATAAATGAGAATTTAAAATCCTTAGAGAAATGTTACAGTGGACGATACGACATCGATCATGGAGTAAAATAACATGATTTAAACAAAGACAAACGGTATTCTTGAGCATGAGTCAGCCGCCAAGCGACTCGTCGTGTTCCGGCTGTTGGCTTGTGAGCCAGTTCTTTCTTTTCCTTCTCTCTATCTTGGCCGGCAACGTATCAGTGATGCCTTTAGTATTGCTGATGTCCATGAGTGACGATAGTTACTTACATCAGGTGGATCGTCAGCTCGTTTACCGGTTATTTCCATAAAAAAATCTTATGACAAAATTTTATTTTGTCGATATAAAAATATAAAAGTAAACAAAAATTCAGATTCAAACATGACAGGTCGTACCCTCAGTGGAAAAAAGACATAAGATGAAAATTGCAATTTTACAGGAGAGCAAAAAACTGTTAAAATATCAGGAAGTAGTCAAAGGAACTAACATTACGATTTCTTGCACAAAACCGTCAAGATTAATGAGAAAATGCGAATGTCTCTAAATTTAAGTTTTTCTATTTAAAATTGTATGGTGTGCATAAATCATGAAATAAATAAATAAATAAAATTTTGAAAAAAAGAGCATATGCAGCTTTTGTACATCTTTTCAATCAGATTAATAACTAAAGTTCAAAATATCAAGACTTATGCTTTTTTCCACCGAGGATGCGATGTATCTATTCACAGTTAATCGATTATACTATAAAGTTACGTTCATTACCTTACTACATCGTACACTTCTGACCAATCACAAATATCAGGAACTTGAATCAAAAGCCGTTTCAAGCAACACTTAAGTATCAATGGGAATTTCTGATCAAAGCCGTGCTTTTACGCCTCAAGCCTTCACAGGAAGCCTAGATTTCAATCGGATGCAAATTGCCCAAGTATTGTAGAGAATCCGAATATAACCGGTATTAAAGGTACCAGTTATAACTAGTTCTCTTCCTATGAACGAGATGACGTTAAGGATCGATCGATGTATCATTTGCAATCAAGATTTTTTTAGATAATGTGTCAGGAGTTACCATCAAATTAATATCAGAAAGATTTTTATATCTTTGCATTATTTTATAATATCCTTATTTTGTTTTAGTCTGTTTATTCTCATTAGTTTATGACACCCCGATACGAAACCTTTTTAGGGGCAAAAATGCGAGCGTTCATTGTAACTTTATAAATGCGCAGTCCAATTTATGTTTGAATGCGAGTTGCAATTTATGTAGGTACATTTGTAACCAACCAAATAAGTACTTTTGAGGCAAAGGACTATATCAACACAAAAAGTTACTAGTTCAACAAAAACAGGTTTAAAAACCAATTTTGGTATCAAAATGTCCAGAAATCGAAAGGCATTACCATTAGTCCCATAGCTCGTTTGTCAGCGATTACCATACAAAAATTGCTCCACACGTACTACACGTGGCAAATTTCCAAACAGTGTAACGATGTGTACTTGAAGGCTGATTGCAAATGTCCTATCTAGTTTCGTGTGTCCGGCCGTGTGCCCTATCTCAGTACAAATGCATCGAACGAGCAGTATTTGTTTTCTGTCTATAAGATTGATGTACAGACGACGCCCGCGATAATTGGAGTGACGGACGTGCGCGGTACTTTCATAAATCAGTTGGATGTAGAGTAGGCTTGCGGAGAGGCGTACTATTTTACAAATCTAAGCGTTATGCAATATCAAAAAATCATTATTTTAATATACTTTCAATAGTCTCGTGTATATATTTTTTGCATTGGGGTGTCACAGGGTGCATTTACTACAGACGATGGCTCTAGTTACAATTGAAAAAAGTGCATGTTGATCATATGAATAGTATACGGACATATAAGCGTCGATAAATATAAAGCGACCCTTTAGTTACTGCTCATGAGGTACGAAGCATTTTCAGATATTTGTTGCGTTGAATATAGTAATAGTAATATTAAGTTGAATTCTTGAGAGTTATTTAGATTCTAAGCCTTTACCACATATTTAGAGGAGAAACCAGTAGAGCCCAGCGTACAAAGATAATGGATTTTGATGATAAACGGTGAATTCGAATCAGCAAATTAGTCCACCCTCTTTGGTGATAGATACCACTTATTTACCAGAATTTGGTAAATAAGTGGTATCAAGTTTTCAAAGTTTTTTTCGCAACGACAATTTTGGGCTGGCAACTTTGAGAACGGAAGTTGTATGTAAAGGATGTAATCATGGTTGGATGAACTAATGAAAAATTAATTGTAATGACTACATTTAAGCTTTATGATAATTATATTAAAGTTTATTTTAAATTTGACAACACAGTCTCTGCGAGGTAAGTTCCCTGCATCGGTAACAGTTTGGCTCGTGAATGCATTTCATTTCACAGCGCGTTGCATGCGCCCGCAACACCAACTGTCGGTACCCACAGTTTGACCTATTGAAAGAGGGTAGTTACAATTTTATGATTGACTTTAGGTATTTTTATATGGCCCATGTCTTTATGGAATGGTATAACAGGAAGAAATAAATTAAATGCACAAACTGCTCTCGACACAAAGTAACAAATACTTGACTAAACTTATGTATTATCCTATCGGTATGGGGTGGCATCACCACTGCCTGTCAAAGTAACTGAGGATATTAAAACATTAGCTGCGGTAAGGAAAATAATAAACTTTCACCTCGTACGGTGGCAGGCTCTTCGAGTCCTTTCACGACCTTTCCGCCAGCACAGGGCAGGCGTTTTTTCGGCTCGCCAATAATAGGATAGATAAACGCGCTATGCAAAAACATGGAGTACACAATTTATATTTTTTGCACTATTATTATAGAATGCGCTTGAACCCAACTCCTTCACGTTCGCTTCGCTCCTGGATCTGCCAAACAGGAAATGAGAAATAAACCAAGAAAAGTGGCGGGCTCATTACGGCCTGCTCCGCACTAGAAAATAATATTTATTAAAGTGATGCAACAGAGCAAAATAAGGGATTATGGAAAATAAAAAGAATTATTTGAAAATTGTTAGTAAACAAGTGAAGTTGAAGCCACAATCATTAAACATCACAACGCAATAAAACATCATTCTTCAGAATTTGTACATTTACAAATTGAGTTCCCACGAAAGATTTATATTTTCCATTTGCTTTCTATTCTATGTATTTATTCATCCCTTTCTCTATCAGACCGGAAAGAAACCGGAGAATTCCATCCTTACTTGAAATTCAAAAACTTTTTTGAGGCCATCCCAAAACCCAAACCGAATTGTACTCGTAAACAGAAACTATTATAACTTGAACAATATTTAAACCGTTTCTGATGTAATTAAATAAATTTGGTATAGTTATAAACTGATTTTAATAAACTAATGAAAACTACGGTTTGATATAATTTAAATTTGAATTAATGTTATCAATTTATCTGTGTAAATAAACCAATAGCTGTCACATTTCATTACAAACATAAGCGTGCAATAATTTATTTCATAAGTTTCGTTCATAAATTAGTTTCATTTTCCTTTATTTTTTTTGCTGCTACTGAGAACATGATGTAAGAAGTCCCATTATCCATACTTGACTAGTTACAGTGTGTTACAGTTTAAGAAATTTCAAGGTCATTTGATTGTCTATAACAAGGACGAAATAGATTGCTCAAAGAAATATGTAATGTATGAAAGTGCTATATATAGCACACTGACTCTAAAAAAGTTAAAAGGTGGTAAAAACCCCTCTAATGCAACTGACTCACACTGATGACAGCATTTATAAACTTTAGGGTACATACACTATTCCTATAGAGCTAGTTATTAGCACAAGATTTAAAAAGAGCATTAAAGTCTTCCATAAAGTTCACATTCATCAAGTGTCTAAAGTTAGAATGAAAAAACTGATTTGAAAGCTATCCTCATTGTTATCTCGACGAGCAAGAATAAAGGGTAACGAATAATTCTTGCATCAGCGCTGCAACTGTTCCAGATCCGATAAAGGATCTCAAGGAAAAAATATATTTTATACGCTACTAACTAGTCACTATGAACTGGACGACCAATCAAGAATCAACTTTGTTCTAGTGGAAATAAAGTATGAATTCAAATAGACCAAAGCGGAAGTGGAAAAGAAATCGAGAGAACTCGTTTAAAAGTTGGAGCAATAAAACACTTTTGCCCAAGGCGCGAAATCACTGACTAATTGTTGGAGTTGTTCCGATAAAATTAACTACCTGATGGTCGGTAGTTAATGTAGTCGATTCAATAGACAGAAGTCTGAAGTTGAAACAGCAAATTCGTATTGTACTTCATTTTCAACTATTATTGGCAGAGAAACTGTATTAAATTAAATTCCTTTGTTTCTTTAGTGCTTACAAATGGACTTAAATAAAGTACAAACAGTCATAAATGGTAATTCAGGTGAAATAATAATTCCAACATTATTTTTGTGTTGTGAAGATAATTTTATTGAAGTTTCATTTATCAGATCGCATAATCATCCAAAGTACTCGTTTATAGCTTATTCATAAAAACAAAACCACAGAGCAACTTTCGTGATACATGTCAGTAATAAAAATATGAATATCACACACAACATAAACAATGTTCATCCACTCGTTTAAACATGCATTTTATGGTTTTAAACGGTGATAGGTCTAAGCGGAAGTGATGTGTAAAAATTCATAAATTCCCCTTTCAGTTGTGACGGCCGAGCGAATGTGTATGATAAATCATATTGCCGACCGGTCAACGGGCATACTGTTGATTAACGACAGTTTTTCAAATTACTGCTTTCATGATGAAACAATCGAGGAAATTTATTATTTTTAGAAGTTTTTTTAAGTCAATCTTTAATATTTTACAAGCTTATTTTGCAAAGTACGAATATTTATCTTGTGTTCGGTTCATGCAAGGTGAAATATATGATTTTATATAGCCTTAAACCTTCCTCGATAAATGGAATATCAAACACAAAAATAATTTTTTAATTCGAACCTGTAGTTCCTGAGATTAGCGCGTTCAACCAAACAAACTCTTCAGCTTTATAATATTAGTATGTATAGATATGCTGGTACTTAGCTTGGCTAGCTTAGGCTGGTATCAACTCATTCACAAAGCACTTTTTTTGGTTTAAGTCGTTTTATTTAGTCAATAATTAATAGGCATTATCTTTTCAGATTTAATTGAAACTAAAAGTATAGTTTGTTGAAGGCGGTTCTTCATTTTCAGTAAAAAGGAAAGTGTATCCCTTAGGTCTATGTGATGGGTTTAAGAACCAAATACAACCGCTCTCCATGAATGCTAATACAGCGAACTAACAAAACCCGGCCTGAATAAGGGTATATATATACTAGTATATAAATAAGAAAGGGTATATTGGAAAAACTCCGCTCATTTCGGTGGTTTTCAATACTGAAAGTGTATTATATTTGTGTCTCAGGAAAAATTTACTGTAGAACAACAAACAAAATGATAACAGTAACTAGTTTGGATATTAGTAGAACGGAAAGATCATGAACCACTTTTTAACTGACAAAAAAGGAGGTTCTTGTTTGGTTCTATTTTACCTACATGTTGCTTTCATTTTAAAACAAAAGCAAAAAAAGCAAAAATGCTTATACATTTAGAAGCATGTTTTTTTATGAATATAGCCGGCAAACTGGCGATCCACCTGATGGAAAGTGGCTATCTTCGCCCATGGACATTAGCAACAGCAAAGGCATCAATGATGCGTTGCCGGCCAAGAATGAGAGAAGAAAAAGAAAGAAACCGGCTCTTAGCCCCCAGCCGGAACACGATGAGTCGTTTGGCGGCTGATTAATGCTCAAGGGTGGTAGCTATCCAAGCGAACCGCATGGAGAAATAGTAATATTGATAATGGTATTAATTAACAATTAAAGGTAATATTACCAGTATAATCCCTCGAGGGGCCCTACCACCAGCGGGCCGGATTTAGTCGCCACTCACGACACCCATCCGGCGTGGAATTGGGGTTAGTATTCTAAGCCGAAAAAAGCAATAAACAAAATGTCACAGTTTATTAATATTAACATTGAGCACAAGCTCACACTGAAATGATTTACGCATATTCATAAAGGTTTAACACGTTAAGTGCGAAGCGAGGCCTAAATCACCCCTGATGCAACTTCCCTGTGGTGCGGCAAGCAAAAAAGTGAATTTCTCTGTCGTGCGAATGGCATAGCTTTGGTTTGGTCCAGTGTAGGAAAGAGATAAATATATATTTGAGATCACTAATGGTTCCGGACTCGGTGGTGTACCTACCTTGGTACCGGATGTCTTAGGCCTCGTGCCGCACTGAATTAATATAATTTTAATGCAGTGCGGAACGAGGCTAAAACGTCCCATATCCCCCCTGACCTCGTACCGCACTCAACGCGAGCTTCCCGCGACCAGTGTTGTGCATCACGTCGATTGGAGAGCACGTCCTTTTACAGCGCCGAACATGTCTAAACGATGTCGGAAGAAGTTAATTTTAAAAAACCCAGAAACAGAGCCAATTAATTCAAGTTCTAATAATTGTATTTTTAAAGCCCGAGGCAGAATAAATAGGACAGTTTCTTTTCTACTTCTGGTTGCCTTTTTTTTCTATTCTGTGAACCGCATTAAGATTTTCATATACAAATAGAAAGATAAACCTTATGCATAAACCGTAATCCATTATTTTCCAATAATAAGTCTGTAATAGGTGCCTCTTAATGGTATAGAATGGAACGCTTCGTGCGCGAGTCCGACTCGCACTTGGCCGGTTTTTTTTTCTTTATGGCGCCTTCAAGCACAATTTAGATTATTTAAAAAAAATGTATCCTTTGATAGCTTTGTGTTGTTTTGCCAGGTTTTGCCCTTAAAACGATCTAATGAGATATAATTGATCAAAATCGGTCAAGTCGTTGCGTAGTTAAGACAGTTTAAAAACGTCGATATTATTTTTCCCATCACTAATCGCAGCGAAAATTTGCCCTATTTCAGTGCGTTACGAGGTTTATAAGATCCCATATTTTGTTTTGCTAATAATTCCTAAACTAGCCATCAGATCCCGGGGCGACGGTGGATTAGGGTTCATCAATTCACTGTCTATATCAATAAGGACCAAAATTCTCATTTATCTTTGATTTCGCGCCAGAAAATGGATTTTAATCTGTAAAAGGAGGTGGGGTCTAATAGACCGCGTGTCGCCCTAACGTCTGGTCACGGTACGGGCCGATTATACCTCGTGCCGCAGGAACGGAAAGTATGCAAAAATTGGTGCCGCAGCTAACGTGTTAATAGGTGTCTGACGCCTCCGCTCGGCGTTTTTACCGAAATAACGTCTTACAAAGCGAAATTTAATATTGCCTGTAAGTTCGGAAGTTTAGGAATTTATGATGCCTGACTTAGCAGAAAGGACAGTAGTGGTATTCAGTTACATAAAAAAGAGGAAAAAACATACATTTTACGAGTAGGTATTGACGAAATTTTGTATACTAAATATTACTGACGAAAACTCTTTTTACACCTTTTTTATCTTTATTTATCGGACTTTATCGGTATTTGAACGATTATTATAGAACGTCCGTTTTTAGTTAATCTCCACCGAACCTTACTTACAATAATTTAATTCTCTAATAAGACTTTAACGTTAATTACGCAAATACCTCGTGCTAAGCTTCTCCTTGGTGTGTTTTATAGCCCGTCCTCGGTGATTGATTATTTTTCATGCTTTGAAGAGTTGTTAGAAGACTTAATACCTCTATATGATCACTCCATCATAATGGGTGACTTCAACACCTGTCTCCTCAAGGGTGACGCTCGAGCAACCCGACTAAAATCTATTGTTGAGGCAGCCAACATGCACATTTTGCCTCTCTCCGCCACGCACTTTTTTCCTCACTCCATCCCTTCTCTTCTTGATCTGATATTTGTCTCTTCCTCAGACCTTGTTGACACTCATGGTCAATGCGATGCGGTTGCCTTTTCATACCACGACTTACTTTATATTTCCTACAAAATCCAACCCCCTAAGGCTAAGTCAAGGATTCGGCTGCAACGCAATTTTGGTGGAATTGATCTAGATCTTCTTCGTCACGATGCTGCTAAGGTCGATTGGTCTGTGGTGTTCAGTGCAACTACAGTTGACGAACAGGTAGCCTTGTTTCAATCATTACTTATTCAACTATTTGACGTGCATGCGCCTCTTCGACCAGTCCGTATACGTCATAGACCGGCTCCTTGGCTGACCGATGAACTGAGGGCCTTAATAAGCAAAAAAAACAGGGCGAAATCGAAGTATAAATCTGAACCTAATGACTCGAATCGTGAAAAATACAGGTTGTTACGGAATCGCTGCAATATAATGTGTAGAGATTTACAACGCCGCCACATCCATAACTCAGTCCAAATTGATGATCCAGCCAAAGTCTGGAAATTCTTAAGAACACTTGGAGTAGGGAAGCGACAGCAAGATATCCTTAAAGATGACATTGACTTACAGGGTCTCAATCAACATTTCTCCTCTGCCTCTTACATTGACAGTAAGACCAAATCTGCGACTCTGCAAACTCTTTCAAAATTTCCTACTCGTGATATTCCTAAATTCAGTTTTAGTCAATTTGGCGAGCGTGATGTCAAGAAGTGTATACTCGCTATTCCTTCTGACTCTGTCGGTAGTGACTGCATTAGCCGTAAAATGGTCATCCCTATCCTTGACCACGTAGTTCCCATTATTTCCTATATCATGAATTCCTCCATTTCCTCTGGCATATTTCCCTCTGCTTGGAAAGATGCGCACGTTATTCCTATTCCCAAAAAACCTAATCCAAAGTCCTTTTCTGACTATCGACCCATATCCATTCTCCCGTTCCTTTCCAAAATCCTAGAGCGCCTTGTTTACCTTCAAGTGAGCTCCTTTCTTTCTAAATATCATCTCCTTAACCCTTTACAATCTGGTTTCCGCTCTGGCCATAGTACGACTACTGCACTTCTCAAAGTCACGGACGATATTCGGGAAGGTATGGACAATCGGCAAGTCACGGTGCTTGCACTGTTGGACTTCAGCAATGCCTTCAGTACTGTAGACTTTGACTTACTTCTCGCTATATTGGAAACTCTTAACATATCTCCGCTCGTCATTGACTGGTTTCGCAGTTATCTGCACGGTCGCCGGCAGCGTACGCAGTTCAAAGACTCCTATTCAACATGGTCTACTACGCTTGCTGGTGTACCACAAGGTGGCGTTCTGTCTCCACTCCTCTTCGCTTTATTCATTAATATGATCTGTTCTGAACTCTCTTCTCTCTATCACTTATATGCAGACGATCTCCAAATCTACGTAAAATCTACCGTGGTTGACCTTCCTAGTGCCATCAATACCATCAACTGCAACCTGGCTGTCGTTTGTAACTGGTGTAGATCCTTTGGCCTCGTTGTTAATCCTTCAAAAACTCAACTGATTATCTTAGGGAGCTCCAAAATGTTGCATAAAATTGACTTTACTAACCTACCAGCCGTCACGTTGAATGGCACTGTAATTAAATTTTCTGACACTGTACGTAATCTAGGAATCATTTTTGACCGTTCTATGTCTTGGGCTCCTCAGATTAAAGAAGTCAGCCGGAAGCTATTTGCTGCGCTAGGTCCGTTGCGCAGGTTGCGTAATTTACTACCTATCCCTACTAAAGTTATGCTTGCCCAATCTTTGCTCCTGCCTATCCTTGACTACGCTGATATTTGCTATCTGGATGTCACTGAGGAGCAACTCAATAAGCTTGAGCGTCTCCAAAACCTTTGCATACGGTTTATTTTCGGACTTCGAAAATATGACCACATCTCCGAATTTCGTAGTAAGCTCAAGTGGCTCCCTATCCGACTTCGCCGGAATACACATATTCTTACCGCTCTGTACTGCGTGCTATTCAGTCCCACCAGCCCACTTTACTTAAAGGAGCGGTTCAACTATCGTTGTGTATCGCACAACCGTTACCTTCGCTCTACCGATAACCTATCTCTCTGTACTCCTTCTCATTCCTCTTCTTTCTTCCATAAATCCTTTTCTGTCCATGCGGTCCAGCTCTGGAACTCACTCCCCGTCAAAATAAGACTTTCCCCTTCATTAACCTACTTCAAAAATCGTGTCAAAGAATATTACCTAAAACTCTAATCGGAAGGGCATTGACAGCTGCCATCGATTCACAGATTCTCATAATCATTATGGTTTCATGCTTCTTGATCTGCGTCTTATTATTGTGTGTGAATAATACCTACCTAATAAGCGTGTGTAGTGTATATGTGTATTATATCATCTATTATATTGCATGCATATATATGTATATATATATTAAAATATGTATATATTAATATGATATAGTTATATATATATTTATACGTTGGTATATATGGTTGGTTATTACTATATATATATATATATATATATATTTATATTATGAGTAGGATATTACACTTTGCACCCTACCAACATTCAATTCAATTTTTCCCTTCGTCATCTTCCCAAAGGTTATCTGGAAGAGATCGCTACTTAGCGATAAGGTCGCCTTTTGTGCACTTGTAATATTAACATTGAAAAGCTTTTACTGACTCTGTAAATTTGGTGTGCAATAAAGTGTAATAAATAAATAAATACCCTTAAAATTAAGTTTTGCATACAGAATATTTCCATTTCTTTCATTTTACAATTCTCCCGCGGTTTTCACAAACATACTCAGCACTTTTTGCCAGACATGTTAACTGCGCATTCAAAACTCATACGTCCTTGTAGAAACTGCGAGGAGAGAACAAACTGTATTACATTCAGAATAAAACTTATTTTTAAAGAAACGAGTAAATCTCTTAGTGCTATTATTGTCATTTTCAGGTGATATCCATAAAGTAAAAATTAAAGCCAATTAAATCCTTTTAGTTTCTGTGGCAACAAAAATTACGCAATGTTTATAATTTTACAGACAATTTTAAATTTTCCGTAAAGTTAAACTATCATATCTCGATTTATGTCGATCCTAAGTAATCGACCGTGTGAAACATTAGCGAGCGCGGTCGGATGGATGGATGACTGCTAGTGGCAAAAAAAATTAAGCACTTCCGTGCTACGTAAAGCATGTAAAATCGTCGATCCCTGTAGTTTTCTTAAGATAGCATTTTGTCAAGCAATGTCGGAGGCCTTCAGGCGGCATAAAAACTTGTGATACTTGGGTTTGGAACTAGCCCCGTTGACAATCCGGACTCTAACAGCGTGCGTATCGTATTACCATTTTAAAGTTTTATATTTGGGAAACGGAATTCTGAATCAAAAAATGGCCCAAATCAAACTTTTGAAAGACCTAACCAACGATACCGCCCGTAGGAGGGGCCCGAGAAAAAAATCTGTTACGTTTTTTTGAGTATCCTGTTCAAAAAGTCAGTCAAAGATTTGGTTTTAACTGACTTTATTCAATGTGCATTTAAATATTTAAATGTGAAATCAAATAATGAAACAAAAACAATCCGATTATTTGTATACCTCCATGAATTGTCCATTACCATGCGCCAAGAGTCTATATCATATTAGTATAGTATAGTTGAATATTGTATTAGACACATAATCCCTGGGTAGGCTATAAATTGGAACCATAACTTCCCATTACTAGGAAGTGGCTGTGGTATGCATTTGATACTATTCAGTGCAATAGGGTATGAATGCCAATGTGTTGTATATATCTAACTATTACACGAGTCATCAATTCAGTAACTGCCTAGCTAAGGTCTGGCTCAGACAATGGCTAAATACGAATTAGTTTCATTCATCTTTGTGCATTAAGGATGCTTTCCTACCTATAACCAATTGCAGTTTTTTTTTCAATAAAATATACCGCTTTTTTGTTGAATTGGTAGTGCCAGGTAAGAAGTCCCGAATTGGATTCCCGTCGACGAAATTTATTCCAAATAAAAACCTAGTTCCTCTTGTTTGAGGGTCAATAGAACTGGGCTAAGTTCGAATCTCGTATGAAAAAAATATGGTGTTCAAAAATTTCCTCTTCTATTAAACCAATAATCTCATGGCCTGAAAAAATGTCATAAATTATTCTTCAACCAAATTCCTCAGTAACCTTTCGTTGCGAATTTAGTATTCAGGAAAGGCATGGGCTTATAAGTTCGTTATACTTTTAATGAGACGCTTTGACTGGTCGTTACTTCAAAATGCGATAAATCAAGCAAAGTTAAGATCAAAGTACTATGTTTTTTGTTTGTATGTTTCAAGACTATAATTAATTACATATTTTTAGAGTTGATGTGTTTTTAACACGCTTTTCTTAATCTTTAAAGTTTATTGTTCTGAAGGTGAAAAAAGAGAAAAGTGTTCCTTTAGTTTCAATGTTTGTTACCTCAGAACTTTTTCATTTATCAAGCGATTTGGAAGATTTTGTTTTTTATTTGAAATGGTATGCTTCCAAATTGTCTCTTCATTTTTTTGATTAAGTTTTGTTGATGGAATCCTTGAGAGATTGAGGCGACTCCATAAATATTAAAATTGTTAGATCACTTTTTAAATACATTCACACATTTATACATACATACTTAACTTGTACAAACGTAATTCTAACAATTCACTGAAATTTTCATATTCCATGACATCCAAAAGTTTTTGGCAATATCGTTGTAATTACATGTACTTATGTACTTATGTCTTCTGTACTTATATCACAAATATTTCACAATTTTATTACAACTGTATGTCAAACATATCATTCATTAATTGAATTATTCCATCCATCCATCCATCCATCCATCCATCCATCAGCCCTTGGAGGTCCACTGCTAGACATAGGCCTCCCCTAACTTGCGCCACTCTGACCGGTCCTGAGCCTTGTGAATCCAGCGGATGCCCGCTGTCTTCTTCAGGTCGTCGGTCCATCTGGTCGAGGGGCGTCCTGTACTCCGTTTCCCGAGACGTGGGCGCCATTGAATTATCCAGTTCTAAATAGAGCTATTATAAAATCAGAAATACAAGCCCTTTGCCCTTTTCGCCGTTCTTAGCATGTTTGCATATTATTGCGAAGTGAAATAAATTCGAACAGTTTAAGGCAACGATAACGTCTCTTGCTGTAAAGTTACGGAATTAATTGCACAGGGAACATTTAGTTTTTACTGCTGTTGTATATTGCAGTTGTTAGTTTAAGCGCACACTAAAGTTATTGAATAATCTATTATTTAGCTATGGTATAGGCAAGTCCAGAAACTTCGGTATAATATAATATTAATCGCTGCGCTCATAGCCGGACGCTTGTGTCATATCGATCGAGTTAAACTCAGATTCAGTGGGATTGGAGAGTAAGTAGCAACATTTTATAACAGCTTCCGTGCTTTAAAGAGTCTACCCACTATAACGTACCATATCGCTCATCCAGTAATACAACGGCACATCTACGTTGTCTTATTTTAAAGAAAAGAGGATCAATAATTTTATAAAAATGTTTAAAATTAATTTATGGGTTCTTTTTACGTTTTTTTACAGATTGTATGGGTTTGGTTACTAGTATAAATATTAATACATATTTACCACTATGTGCATTATGCACTTTTAAACATGTATACTATATAAACTCAATTTCGCATTTTTTGCAGTTGTGCCATTATATTACTAGGTGAGCGATATCATAATCGTACTACTCGTAGAAGCGTGCCAGACATAAAATGTATTGCAAAGTATGACTGACTGGAGGTCTGACTTTGCAGGTACTAGAGGTAAAAGACTACTAGACTAGACCGTTCCATCACCGACCAACACAGTCACGTATCATGGCCGGAGCATCAAAAATTGTCGATGAAAAATAGACACGGGCATAGAACGCCGCTGATTCGTTTCAGCGTATAGTGTTGCTTCCTGTATCTGATACGATCATAGCATGATAGCACGGTCCTGCAAGGCTATTCTGTTTTGTAACTCGACAGCGGAATCCGCGATAAGTTTCAAAATTGAAGTTCGAGTCCGAGATCTTGATATGTCATTCTCTAATCATCTATTACGGACTTGTGAAGTGAAGTGAGTCTCGAACTCGAACGTCAAACGACTAAAAATATGACAAATAAATATGTCATTGTCTAATCATCTAGTAAGCACTTGCGAAGTGAAGTGACTCTCGAACTCTAACTTCAATTTTGTAACTTATCGCGGATTCCGCTGTCGAGTTACAAAACAGAATAGCCTTGCTGGTATGGTACGCTGTGGTGTGCGTTCTTGTCGGCATTTTTAGTAATCGGTAGATGTCAAGATAAAAATACATGTGATAAGAGTGTTGCACTATCTGATTTTTATGACTTCATTAAAAGACATGTCTTCACATTTATCCGACAAACTATAGTGTACAATCGACATCAGATTACAAAACTTTGAATAGTTCTATCGCAGCCTCTTCACAAGTTAATTTAACGTCAGAAGAAAAGTGGAGAATACCAACATCTATGCATATAACACGTTGATATTAAAAAAATAACAATAAATCGCATGACAATTGATTTTGACCCATTTTCAAATAAGTTCTTAAAAGTAAATTACATTTTAACATTGTAATAGTGGTCTGTAAGGGTCCACTATTAACAGACTCCAAATAAATGTACTGCTTCAGAAGGCTGAGAAATGAAACTGCTGGTCTTGTGCGAATGGTATCCAATTGGTATCGAATGCTTTTATTGGAAACCCTGCCTATATTTATACTACTGGCTACATTGAGAAACTACCAATAAAATTAATTATTATTTGATTAGCCAATTAGAATATTAGAATATTTACCAATAACATTTAAACAATAATAATAGCAAAAGTAAATAATATAAATCTTCAAGTGTGAGAGAGATCGTATTATGTTTCTGTCGCGCTTCCGATGCCGGCGTAGAATCGCGTCGTGCAGAGTGGATTCTCGTAGCTGGACGGCTTATAAAAACAGCGCAGACCGGCGCGCGCGCACACTCGGCGAGCGGCGACGGCATGGAAGACATCTCCGGAACAGAAGCATCGGCAAGCGAAGAATTGACTGCGTTGATGAAGAAATACGGCTCGAAGATGGTCGACGAATGCATGAAGATAGTCTGCGTGTGAAGACGATGCGGCGCTGATGATACTTGCAGCTGTTTCCATGTTTCTGAACAGAACGTCACATGCGTCAATTATCTTGCGTCGATATACAGCTCGCAGTACTCAGTAGCCGGGGTAGTTGAGAATAAAAGTTTTCATGATACCCTCGCCTTCTGCGATATGGTAGTAGCAGGGTGTATGTTATTTATTTTCTTCCTGGGGTTGATTAGCGTGCTGCTACAACATGATTGAACAGTAACGTTTTTTTGACATCGTAACAATATTAGAATACAAATATTCACATCCTGTTACCAATTCAGATTTTGTTTCGTAAACAAATAAAAGTAAAACGTAACATTCAAACACCTCTGACGTAAAATCTAATAACAAATGCCGGGATCTGATGCGTAACCTAGTATTTTTGTAGCATGTAACACATCGCTTTGACAGCTGTGAATAAACAAAAAGGTTCGCGTCGCACAGTCGTAAAATGAATGATTTGGACAGTGAGCCAGCGACTTTACGTTGGCGCGTTTCAGCGACGTTACTATTTATTACGTAACGCTAGTGTAAAGTCCCTCTTAGAGAACGAATGATGTCTTAAGAAATTCTATGCTGGCTATGTTTTGACTACTCATCGTAAAATGTTTTATGATTTTCTATTTAAAATTTGAAGACAATAATATATTTGGATTAATGTAGAATTTCAGTCATATTATGGGTGTACGTGGGAAGTAGTAATCACCTACTTCAAGGGTAATTGCAACATTTTTTTATACCGTTTTATCGATTACTTACCAGATACGTCGTTTCTGGATGAAATGGAATTATAGTTACTTACATAATAATTCAAACGTTCCTACGAGTACCTATGTTCGTGGCCGTAATTCCTAACCCAAAAATAGTCGGAGGACTGATTTAATTTTCTTATGGAATATCTTAATAGAATTGTGTTTTTATTATTCGTAGCTTTTATGGGATTAGGAAATTACAAGCGTTTTGATTTGACAGATCATTATTGGGCATAACTACGTAGCAAGCAAATGTTACGTTTGTTGTTAGAGTAACTGCTGCGCTACGTTGCTACGTCACATTGCTACATCTAACTACTACTACTACGATAATTTTTAACCGGCTTAAAAATAAAAGTAGGTTCTCAATTCGTCGGGATCTTTTTTTAACACACAAAGCGTGGTCAGCTTAACGAGGGTAATAATATTTGAGGGCTCATGTACATGTTCCCTAGATATTAAAACAATAACAAACAACATCGCATGATAATATAGTACCTTTTCGGTACTATTACCAGTTACAAACATTCCTTTCATAGTGCGTTTCGCTTTATGAGCACTTCGCACACCACCTCACATTTTTAGGTCACAATTAAATGCCCTGATTACATTTAATTTACAATACATTGTTATTGAAATTAGCTACAATTAAGTCGTTTTTGTTTTACCTGTAATTTTACAGGTGTAATTTTTCACGGATATTTTCAGTGTGAGTAAGGGAGACAGTTATAGTACATATGTATTTTTTACCTAGCCGTGTATAGCTGTTTCTTTTAATTAATTGGATCATTGCAATGGAAGTATGCATTTTTCTCAAATTACATAAATACATACCGATACGATGTACATTGTATTATATCTAGGATATAATGTAAAATATTGTAATGTAAATAGCTCAAAAGATAGCTTTCTAGACAAGGCAAAGATTGACAAAACTAAATCTGATGCTTATGCTGAGTTGGGTGTTTTATTGCCTCTTAAGTAATTACCCACATAATATGTGTTGTGTGTAAACTTTTATATGTGTTTGTTCTGAAGTCTTGGTTATTTACATGCATTGGTTTTCTTGACCACAAATCAGGCAACCAACTGAAGTGGCAACGATCAACCATCCATATTAGTATCAAGGTTTTTCCAACATACTCGTAATAACGATTATACTGTGGCAAATCTGCTTATACCGGCTCTTTGAATGTATCACACTTGGTTCTAGAAGCTCAGTATGTCATTAAGAACGTATTTTTTTCGTTTTTAGACGACATCAAAAATGGAGGAGGTTCTCAATTCGACTGTATTTTTTATGTTTGTTATCTCAGAACTTTTGACTGGGTAAACCGATTTAAATGATTCTTTTTTTAATCAAAAGCTGGTGCTTCAATGTGATCCAAATTAAATTGAGTGAGACCTGACGAGTATTTTTTGAGTAATCCCTAATTTTGCAGTAGGTTATTTTTTGTCAAGAATTATTGTTCAGCAGGTATACCCAAAACAAGAAAATTGGGCTAGACTTCGATCAGTGATCAAAGCCGTACGACGAAAGTTTTATCTTAAAACTTTCTTCTATTTAAGCGATTTAATAAATCATCTTTAGTGTAATGAAGCAGAACTAACAGAAAAATTTCGTTCTGAAATAATTTAAGTCCATTTTATGGTCGCATAAAAAGTAAAGTGAGTTGGTTTAAGTGCAGAAGAAAGTTCGTATACGACGGTCTACTTTGTGGCTGAACTGGTCAAAATTATAATATATTTTCACTCGCTTGGAATAATCTTATTAAAATATTATTGGGGGACAATGAGTTTTAAGTAAATTATTAAATAGATCAAAAAAACTAACTGTATATAATAAGATAACTTCAAGTACACAAGTTAGTAGGAAAGTAACCATCCATCCATCCATCGGCCCTTGGAGGTCCACTGCTGGACATAGGCCTCCCCTAACTTGCGCCACTCTGTCCGGTCCTGAGCCTTCTGAATCAAGCGGATGCCCGCTATCTTCTCAGGTCGTCGGTCCATCCGGTCGAGGGGCGTCCTATACTTACTCCGTTTTCCGAGACGTGGCCGCCATTCGAGGATCTTTCTTCCCCAACGGTTATCGATCCTTCAGACTATGTGGCCAGCCCATTGCCACTTCAGCTGGCTAATGTTTTGAGCTATGTCGGTTACCCTTATTCGTCTACGGATCTCCTCGAAAGTAACAACAAAAGTAATTTGAAGGAAATTTCCTAGGACCTCTACTTTTAAGAAACTCCCTTAAATCGTTACGAAATAAATCAGTATCTACGGAAAGCTGCATTTAAAATAATAACGTTTCAATGAATCATTAAAGAACTATTAAAAATGTATTTCCCCGAGTACAACTCGTAGTTAAGGAATGAAAAGTGCCAAATTGTTCGGATAAAATTTATGTGGATTTTTACGGTCGCGTAAAAATATACCCGCATCATTCTGCGCTCCTCAACTCTGAGTAGGTTTCAATAAAATTCCCGAGCGGAAAATTTCCTGCATTTTTCACATCACCTTTATCTCTGATGGACCCCGAATATATTGCGCTGAGCGAAGTTTCTGAAGTTTTGCTTTGGGCAAATGAAAGCCGTTTGTATGCTAACTAGGATTAGTTGTACGGTATGCAGCTGGCTTATCTATACTTTACAAACATTATAATAAAGGACTCAATAATCGCTCAGTTATTTGATTTGCAATGCAGGTATTCTTGATAAACTTATATTTAAAACGCCGTCTTGGTCAGGTCAATAGTATACCTAATTATGCTATGCCTAATTATTTATTCAATAAAATACGTAATTTTTGGAATGTACCACCATCTTGGAAAGATGCTTTGTCAAGAAGGAGAAGGCATGACAAAATAAACTCCTCAGCACATCTTTTAAATTCACAGTTACATCATAAACTTAAACCTACGCGGTACTAAATCCGAAACTTTGAGACAACAACATTATAACACTGGATAGCGATAAAAAGAAATGGCTAAGATTAGTGGTAACTATCCAGGCGAACCCCATGGATAAATAATAATAGTAGTAATGGTATTCATTATCAATTAAAATCAATATTACCAAGATAATCCCTCCGAAATGGACTATGTTGAAATGGTGCCACATAGGGCAGATAAAGGGAAATACAAAATAACATTTGTCCAAAGTGTTAATTATTTAGTCAACTGGAAAATATGTTCTCATGAAATTTTATTACATGTTGCAATTCATTGCCTACTAATTACAAAGACTCGATATGTGATCAACTTTGAAACTTAAAACCTGTTAAAAGAATAAAGTACTAGTTTGGATTAAAACAGTGATAATTATATTTAAACCTTTAAACAGTTGTCACACTAAAATCAGGTCGCGATAAGCTAGAAAATGGCAGCAGATGATCAAAAAATATAAATTTTACTGATATAAAAAAAAACTGTGGATTAGGTATTATAATTATTTCACAGCAAGTAATACCATTAATGCCACTTAACATGCAAAGAAATTAAACAAACAAGAAATACAAAATAACGACGGCTATAATATATTATGACAGTGATGCATCCTTTATTACCTTATGTAAATATTAATAATACAATAAATCGCTTATCATTTAATCGCTTCAAATGAGATCCATCAGTTTGATTGAGAGCGCGCGTCAAAGGTTTCGAGTCGTTCATGAGTCGCTTTATTCAATTACTGTTAATTGCATCGACTTTGTATGTGCTTCTGTTAGGTACAGTCGGCAAAATAATTAAGTATGCAAGGCATGAAACAAAAGCGTTCGGTAATGTTTAATATTACAGAATGTTTGTGTTATTGTTGTAATCAATGTAAAATGATACCTTTATACGCAAGGTTTTTTTTATAAGTTAATGCTTGACTACAATCCGATACAGGTACGACTTTACAATAATAATAACAAAAAAATGTAATATTAAATATTACCATTACATATTAACGTTATTTTTTCATGCCTTGCATACCTAATTGCTTTGCCAACTGTACACGTAATGTATTTCATTAATGAAACAGGGGTAAAAGTAGTTTCGACTTACATTAACCGTTTATTTAATTAATAAGGGTTCAGCGAACTTTGCTCGTTTTTATAATACGATTCTGGTTTTTGTCATTTGTACGAGCTGTAATGTAACTTGTTGAGTTGAAATTTTTTAATATCCATGATCAGTGATCGTATAAAGTAAAACTTTAACTACCTATTGTTATTATCCATGACTACACAGTGATTATTAATCATGATTAAATAGGTAGGTATTAGTAGGTATTAATCATGATTAAGTACCTATTGTGTACTTATTGTACATCTTCCAATAAGAACGACTTGAATCAAATTCTCCCTTGAGATCAAGTGCAAATTGTTCAATATCACATGGGATTTGAGATTTGAGAACATGATGGATAGGACTTAGGTATAGGTTTTCGCCGATTTACGAACTGAAGGTACTGCATGATTCGATCTCAAGTAAACGTTGCGAGAAAGCAACATTTTAACCGCTATGTATCATTGCTCAAACACCAATTTAATACGTAATTTTAATCCTTAAGAGCATGTAAAATGAAGAGAAGACAACGAAATTAACCAATAATACGTCTACGATAGTTAACGAAGTACCTGACCTGACGCCAGCTCACGCTAAAGTTAAACGCGCGTCATTAAATCTTGAATTCCGATAGTTTTCCAATATCTCAGTTTGAACACGATAGTTAAAATGCAGTTTGTTTCAAAGTTACCGTGTATAATTTCAGATTAATCAGAGCTGTGATCAACTTTGATTAAACATTGATTGAAAAGTATTCAATTGAAATGAAATTCTTGTTAAATAACGTTAATCATATTATTCCGAAAGCAGTTTATCAATTATTACCGCCTTTGATGTTTCTCATACTTCCCGAAGGTTGACTGGTAGAGAATGCTTTTAGCATTAAGTCCGCCTTTGTAACTCTTACATTGTTTTTAGGTTCAAAAGTTTAAATAAATAAATAAATAAATTATTCGTATACGTGATTTAAGTGTTCTGGCATAGCAGCCAGTAGCGAGCCTAAACCGTCAAAACAAGGTAAACCCAGTTGTGTCATATAACCCAGGATCTCAGGATCTTTGGCCCGATAACACAGAACACTCCGTTCCATACGTGTAATAAGATATTTACCAACAAATAATATGAGTTATAACAACTGCAGAGTGATGATAGTAAGCTGGGCTTTTCGGCTTGTATGGTTGTACCGGCGTTGATAGCTTTTATACCACAATGTCGACTAGAACTTTACAAAAGAAATGTCTTTATGAATGCAATTATAGTTTATAAAAATTACCAAATACATTTAAAGATTTAAAAATAAAATTACGTATTGGCTCGCGGAAAATTGTTTTTATGATATAAATGAATATTTGACATATAAATAGAGGAAGCTGCAATAATGTAATATTTTATAATTTATTCATTTAACATTATTTTTCTGCAATTTTGAATTTTTTAATACTTTGACATTTTAAATTATATTACTAACATTTTGACATTTTGACACTTACATTAAAATTCTGACATTAATTGCAATAGAGTGTAATGAGAATGACATGTACCTAATCTAATTGGAAAATAAGATAAAACAAAATTGTTAATTTTAATAAACTCAAATTGACATTATTGCATACCATACGTGGTAGAATGTATTGGTCTTTTATACTTTTATAACACCTTTGTAAACTACATTCTGGCAATAAATGAATTATGAATTATGAATTATATTTGTGGTGAATATTTTGTACTTGTTATACGTGTTTTTGTGACATTTGTGGCATTGTGCAGCATGTACAAGCAGTGATAGCCTAGCGGTTGCAACGTTGGTCTCCCGAACCGAGGGGCCCAGTTCAAATCCTGGCACGCACCTCTGATTTTCAAATATTATGTGCGTATTACAAGTTAATTATCACTTGCTTCGGTGAAGGAAAACATCGTGAGGAAACCTGCACACCTGAGAGTTCTCAAGAAAGTTCTCAAAGGTGTGTGAAGTCTACCAATCCGCACTTGGCCAGCGTGGTAGTCTATGGCCTATACCCCTCACATTGTGAGAGGAGACCCCGAGCCCAGCAGTGGGACAATTATGGGTTGTTGCTTGCTTTGCTTTTACATGTACTTGTGGTAGTTTATCAGTTCATGTATATTTATTTAACCAGCTGACGATCAAGCTGACGATCCACCTGATGGTAAATGGCTATCGTCATCCATAGACATCAGTGATCACTGATGCCTAGAGAGAAGAAGAAAGAAAGTACTGGCTCCCATTATTAGCTGTCTGGGTTATTGGCGCAGCATATTAAAGAGTAAATCACTAGCTCTACCAATACAAATCAAGTTTTAAGGCTACCCTTTTAAGAGGCCCTAACGATTGCATTTGTATTTACAATAATTCTTAAGGTTAACCTGTTCAACACGAACATATTTTCTATAGTATAGAGACAACGGCATATCTTGACAATATATTCTACGAATACTTCAATGAACGTATTCGGATTCAGTAAAACGCTGTTTTATCCTTATTCTATACCTACCACGACGAGTTTCTACACAATATTTTTGTTACTTGACAACTTGAACTCGAATGCATGGAAATTGTAAAATTCGTTTGTGACAAAGAACTTGTCTGAGCTCTTTGTTATGCTATTGTATGCAGGTATTTGTGTGACTCAATTCTATTTGTGGAGCAACTTTCATAACGTTCGACCCAAGCTAGATGCTTAAAAACATTGTAAACGACGTCTCTTGTAACTTTTGAAGTTATATCCTTTTGACTACCAACGAAAAATGAATGTATTGAGCAATTTTTGAAGTTATACTTCTTTTGGCGCGATGGAGAAAAATGATGAGAGTGAATTTTTACGATGAGAGTGAAGTTAGCTAAATTCTACATCGTGAAGTCAGTTCTAGGTGGCATGGTATCGTAATAGTTCTCGTAATAGCAAAGTAATATTAGAATACAGTACAAAATTAATCACAGATGGCGCTTAACACATATAGTTTGGCTATAGAGATTCGTAAATTAAATTATTTCAAAATATTAATTAATTTTTATTTTTAATATTGCTGTTTTTGAATATTGTATTTTGAACAATGTTTTTTTTAAATTGTTTTTTGAATTTTTTTCATGCCAAAGAAGTATAACTTCTCACGCGCGTACATAAGTACACGTTTATGTTTTTATTTTAGTTGGGTATTTCAAATCAAATAAAATCATTTTTTATTATGGACAATAGGTTTGTATAAAGGTGTAACAAAAGTTATAAAGTAAAACAAAGTCCGCTATGTTCAGATTCAGTAGTCAGAGGGCAAAGGGTTACCACTGCCAATATATACCGATATTTTGAACCTTTTAAGGTTGTTACTAAAATTAACGGTAGTTAATCTGGTTGATTTGCTACTCTATTCCCTTGCATAAGTTCCTTTGGCATTGAACCGAGTGATGATAAGCGACGGAGCGAAGTGGCCTAAAAGTCTAGTGACCTGACACCATGGCTTATTGTTCAGGAGAATGTACCATGAGCGTGAAAGGTTAAAACTTACACTCCAAAGTTATTTTAGACAGTAGTACCGAATTAATATTATATGCTCTAATGAGCCATGTACAAACTGACCCACAATATTTTTCATCCTATTAAATACAAAGTACCTTTGCTCCTGATGAATTTTCAATCACTCATAATGGTGTCCTTTACTGTACGTAAAATACAGACATGCAACTGGACATTTTTATTTAAAGATTTTTTATATACGTAGGTACGTAGTTGTTTGCAGAAAGATCTTTGTAATCTAAAACACGGACTTTAAATATGCTGAGAACTAACACTTCAGGTATCTTCTACCTATTATGAAAAGATTCCCACAGGATAAGTTTGTAGGAAAGTCATGTTAATTTTAAGTTTAAACTTAAAAGCTTGGATAAATAATGCTGTTTATCTCTCGCGTGGACGTTCAGCGCTTGAATTCGAAAGACCGAATTGCATGCATTATAAGAAGTAGATGAGAAGAAACGAGACATAAACGAATTTCTTCAAAATTCCTTTTGAAACTCATTCTTTTTTGACTAACTGTTATACTCCATTCTTTATGTCGCGCAAAATTTGCTAGGTGCAAAATTTGTTCAAATATTATTTAAATTTTAAAGATTATCTTTCCCAAAAACAATCTCTCACTTCACGGAATAAACTAATTTTACAAGTTTAGTAACCTTTCACATAAAGAACTGAAATAACTATAGCAGGAAATTTTATTTTAAAAATCATTAATTTTTTATCAACAAAGTTACAAGGCAGCAGGATTTTTTACAGATAAAGAGCAGTCTGTAATTCAGTATAACCTCTTTTAAACAGATAAAGGATCATATCCGCGTACATGCACTACTAACTCCGCATCGTGATATCTACTTTTAAATATTATTTACGCCACCATAAATATTTCCGTTATATTAACTCGTTTGTATGTGGCACAAACAAAGGAATAACGTAAAGAGCAACAATGGAAAGGGACATTTAATTTGGTTCATAGGATCAGACCGGATAGTTGTCAGTTATTATCCTCAGATTTTAGTGCTCACGAAACAATGAAGTCCTTTCAAAGCCCTTTCTTGAGTGACAAATGGATGTAAGGTACATTTCCTTAATCCGGTGGGAGTTAAGTTCAGATACATATGACATACGGGAGTTTATTTCATCGTACAATATATTATATAGTAACTCTATAAATGTTACAAATGTGTTTTAGAAACTTACATAATAATACAAAGATGGATTGCGTTTGGTTAAACAAATTAGAAGAGACAGAATTTTCCACTAAGGTTTTAAATAATTTGTTGCATCTAAATGAAATAAGTGATTTTCGCATCAAAATGCAATAAAAGTCTTCGTATTTTTATTACAACAACTAAATGTCGGAGTTTCTGCGTGGTCCGTTCTTCCCGCGTCTCGATTTTTTCCTGCCCATTAACGGTCTGCTTATTTTAACATTTGCCGGTATTTTATAAATAAATAAATATACTAACGAAATAAGTTAGAACCTGTAATGTTAGTTTGCATAATGATAAATAAATAAATAAATGATTTAAAAAAATTCTATGTATCTTTAGGAACGCAGAGGACAACACAGTTGTAAAAAGCTAGATAAGATAGATACATATACCAATAGATACCAATAAGACAGATAAAACCATACTTCAAACTGAGTCCAGATGTGAAGCACAGATTCTAGCCGTGTAGTCTTCTAATCATATTTGAGCTTTTGTTGCCAAATGTCACCTGTCAGGTTTGGATCTAATGGGAATGCTAGCAAAAGGCTTATGACCTGTGTATGTAACCTAAATTATGATATAAATAGAATATTGGAGACATATTATAACATTGCTAGTCCAATTATATCAACGTATTTTTCATTGAAGATACAGAATAACTCCATACGACTAAGTCCTGTAAGGACCTAAAAGGATTTCGAAATACCCACTGTATTGCAAGGAAAGTTTACTCAAGGCCGGAGATACTGTTTAACTATTAACAATGCTATACAGATACAACAAATACATTGTTCTATAAGGTAATCGGATGTTTGTAATGTTTTGAGCACATACAGAATGGTTTATAACAAATATTAACATGAGTATTGTTTGAATCCCATATTGTTATATTTGACTGTGCAAAAGGATGACATTATAATAATCCTAAATTTATTCAAAATATTAAGCACATCTTTGTTTAATTACAAAGTTGTTTATGTTAGGAATGTTTCTATTCGACGGAAATAAAGGAATTTCCTTTATAATACATATTTCCCTAAAACATTATTTTCATGTGTAAAATGCACTGTAATATCGCGACTATTGCATACGCTCGATGATACTTTAAGAAGATGTTAATTAGCTTATCAATCCCGTCACTCATTAACTAACTTCCGTAGGTAACTATTATTTAATAATTGCATAATTCATTTTTGTCTTTCCAAAATGTTACACAGGTATGTTATAAAAATATTCAGTCAGACAGCTACAACAGAACTTAGTTACTTGCAGGCAGACGAGTAGACGGGCCACCTGATGGTAAGCAGCACCATTGCCCATGGACATTCGCAACACTAGAGGCGTCCCCAGTACGCTACTGGCTAAGAAGGAAGTGATGGACCCGCTTCTTGAAGGTTCCCATATCGTAGCACTATAGGAATAGCGTCGGTGGTAGTTCGTTCCACAGTTTACACGTACGCGATAGGAAATGTTGTGTAAATCTTACCGTGGACGAATGCAAGGTATCGTAACAGTAAGCTGTATTATTATTTCAAAAGTTTAAAATGTTTATAAAGCTATCATACTAAATATTTTTGAAGGAAAAAATCAACAGTTTTGTTTCCTGTATGTCATGAGCATCTACTTACCTGCTTAATATTATAAATGCGACTTGTGAAAATGTTTGGGTAAGTATCACGCACTAACCACTGTACGGATTAGGATGAAACTTGACAAACAGGTAGACCATATCCAGATTTAAAAAATAGGTTACATTTTATCCCGGTTATAAGTTCCCGTGGGATTATTTGGACGTTTAAATATTTGTGAAGACACTTTTACGTGGGCAAAGCCGCAGGTGAAATCTAGTTTAACAATAAAAAGGTAAACTAAACAGAACTTTCATGTAGTTTATCAACAAACATACTACAAAAACATGACCCTTTATTTACAGAACATTGTGTAGCTTCCATAAAGAAAAATAGTTGGTCGTCGTTCAAGTAACATGGTATAAAGTTGACAGACATTACCGTAAAGTTATGATATGAAAGTCATTAACTCTGACAATTCAACACAAGATTCAACAATCATTATTAGTTTTTTCTTCCACGTCTATTTTAGAACAAAACCTCTACGAGCAGCTAAGACTCAAGTTAAAAGTAAAAATTAATAGCTTCATGTAATGAGCTCCAACATCGTAAGGAAACTTATGGGGAATGGTAACTCTATTATATTACTTATTATACGAAAATGTATAAAGTTACCACAGGTTTAGGTAAATACTGTAATATTTACTGTAGTATTTCTGTATTATAGTATTTAAATAATAGTATGTACACAATATATCTTATACATAAACATGCCCTACTGTGTTCTATAACTAAAGCAAAAAAAAAACATGAGAGGTGTCAAGGGACACCCGGATGGAACGAAGTTCCTTACGATTTAAGTTTTGTTGTACAGCGCCATCTCTGTACAACTTTCTGAATCAGGCTAGCGCCATGTATACATTATACAGAGCATACAGCACAGCGCCATGAGTTTTACAGAGATGGCGCTGTACTGTAAAACTCTCTGAATCACGCTAGCGTGATTCAGTCGAACCTCCTCGTCGCTCATGATGTCCTAGTACTTAATTAAAAATTTGTGTGAAGTTAAAATTCTTCACAAAAATTTTAATGAAGTTACTAGGACATCACGAGCGACTAGGAGGTTCGACTAAATGCGACTGTGTTCAGTGAATACGTTCAGTCGAACCTCCTAGTCGCTCATGATGTCCTAGTACTTCATTAAAAATTGGTGTAAAGTTAAAATTCTTCACAAAAAAATAGCGTGATTCAGAAAGTTGTACAGTACATCGCCATCTCTGTAAAACTAACTGAATCACTTCAAAAAAAGTGTCGTCATTCGCAAAATCAAAAAGTGTCGAAATTTTCCGTCTAGCCCCCTTTCACAACGCGCGATAAGGAACTTCGTTCCAAAAACAAATATTGACAGTTGGCATCGTGTGTAGAAAGTTTGGAGCATCCGAGGAAAAGCCGCAACACATGTAATATGAAACAGCTAGTCAAATAAAAATGTGTGCTTTGCAATGTGAGTTTACTTGACAATGTGTTCGGTAAAACGAATTAGCGGAAAGTTTTGAATCTTTAAAAAAATACTTAAAAGCCAAATTTTGAAGATTAATTTAAATCACGACATTTCAAAGTTAACTTTTTACAACCAACTAAAGATCTTATGCAGAAAAATTAATACAGAATAGTTAAGTAAAAAGTGCCAATTTTACTTGAGGCGACTGGTATTGCAAGAGACGATGGCAAGATACCGGACGGTATGAGTTTGATTCCATGGAAGATGGGCCGGGTACTGGTATGGGATGCTACCTGTTCAGAGACGCTGGCCCCTTCTCAACTACATGAAACCAACATCAAAGCTGGTGCGACTTGTGAAGCGGCTCAAAAAGCTAAACCATACAAATACAGGGGTCTAGGCTCCGAATATGATTTTGTCCCATTCGGTGTAGAGACCCTTGGTCCGTGGGGTCCTAGCACTATAAGGCTTTTTAAGGAAATACCAAAAAGGTAAGTCGACATCACAGGAGACCGAAGAGCTGGCAGCTACCTGTATCTTCGGAACCTTGCCTAAAGGGACTCCTTTTAATAATATATTTAAGTTATTATATTATATTTTTTAAGGTTTTTAGTTTTAGGTGCATTGTTCTTGTATATATATATGTAGCAGAAGGAGGTATTCTATGGTATTGGTTATGAAATGATATTCCTTTTACTTTGCACCATGATATATTTCCAGTTCTCCTAACATTCACATCAATATTCCAAAGTACTTCAACACTACGTGATCAATCAATAATCTGTTCTACATTCTTGACAATTCCCTAATCTAAATATGACATGACATTTCTTATATGCCAGCCTCTGCATCAGGCAAGCGCTGTAGAATAAAGAGGTCCGTCCCTGGACCTTCACTGGAGATTCATGGCCTCACCGATATATATTTATTTATTTATTTATTTATAAGCTTAATTGTAAAACCTACAAGCTAGGCTTACAAAGGGCGGACTTAATGCCATGGGGCATTCTCTCCCAGTCAACCCATGGTGTAGGTGAGAAGGTGTGGTAGGCGGTAACAATAATATATATATTTTTATTTCTGTATAGAATAGTATTAGCATTAAATAAATTTTAGTAAAAAGTAAAGTAACTAAAAAGTAAACCTTCAACTTACACGAACGTAACATGCATTCGCAGTTCTGTTTTCGGAGACCGGTAACACAATTGCCAAGTTGCTAAGTTTACAGGAATGTTCCTCAGGAGTTTCCTTCCGTGCCGCGCTTCGGTTTATGTAAATGTTTTTCAAAGTTTGCTCAGGGCGTACTAAATAAATGAATGCTTTTTACCCGACTGCTAGGAAGGGTTATTTATTAAAAAACTCTTTTGAAAAAAAAATCTCGTATGTCTGTGCAAAACTTCTTACTGAATTGCGGTTATTTTTAAATCGCGAACGTCAGCTTCATTGTTGGTAGATTATCATATATGTATTTAAATGAAAAGAAATAAAAGAAGAAAATATATTTTTATATCATATCCATCCATCCATCCATCAGCCCTTGGAGGTCCACTGCTGGACATAGGCCTCCTCTAACTTGTGCCACTCTGACCGGTCCTGAGCCTGCTGAATCCACCGGATGCCCGTTTTTTTGACACAGCCACTCGTATATAACTATAACAACCATCGACTTTACGTGCCCTGCGAAACACGGAAGAACGCACTTAATAGCTAAATCGAGGTCTATTTAATTCACTACCTTAAAATAAAATATGTGACTTTGAAACCTACTTCGTTATTAGCTGAGCATTCATTATTGATCAGACACCGCTGAGCATAAATTTATATTTATGGCCTCTAATACTGGCCTGCATTCAACCTGCATCTACATATTATGGTCACTAAAACGGCACTCTTATATTTAGTAGTTGTAAAGTCCTTTTTTATAGACGCGTTAGTTTTTAGTGACTGTCATCATGCTAACATCTGTTTTATAGTTTTTGGTCACGTAGTAGTACCAATAGGTGCTATTAAGTATTCCGTGGTATGGTGAAATAGCAGGTATAGAATAGAAAAATACACTAAGCACATGTTAAATAGCTAAAAAAACATGTTTCGATGGCATAATCACATAATACTCGTACATACTTATAACATTTTTTTCTCTATTTTTTGTTTGGTTTGGTCTATAATATTTTTTGAAATAAAACTTCGTTACGCACGCTTGACTTGGGAAGTAAGCTGGTGAATGCGTGATGAGAGCGTTACGAAAAGTGTGATAGGGCGAAGCGAACGTTAGTTTGCTTGCGAGTTTGCTAGTGTTACGCGAACAGTGATTTCTTGATTATTTCGTAATTTCATTTCGTTCTGGAACAATTTTATAAATTAAATAATATTTTGTTCAATACATTAACTATTCTACGTTTAAAGTGAATAATTAAATAAAAAATCTATTCAAAAATATGAGTTTATCAATGAAAACGCAAAAAGAAGTTTTACTTCAGTCGTGTGGTCTAAAGCACATTCGTTTGTTATGACTGAGCATGGGTAATAACAAAAAAATATATAAACTCTTGAAAATACAGAGAGCATATTCCACCATGCTGTTTCAGTGCGGATTGGTGGAGGGGTTCATATCCAACCCAAGTGTCTGAAGTTTTCATGCCGCCGAGCTTCAAGCGTTTCGCATTGTTATAAAAATATTATTACTATACAGTTACAATACACAATAACAATTTCTTTGATTTTTAACCGACTTCAAAAAAGGAGGAGGTTCTCAATTCGACTGTATTTTTTTATGTTTGTTACCTCAGAACTTTGAACTCGGTCAACCGATTTGGATGATTCTTTTTTTTATAGAAAGCTAGTGCTTGTCGTGTGGTCCCACATAAATTTGAACGAGATCTGACAATGGCATCCATGTCAAAATCATATAAGTCTTAAATTTGTATTAAGTATGTGCGTGATAAATGGACGAATAACTCAATATCACGTCAATCGATTTCGATCATTCTTTTATTAATCGAAAGCTGGTGCTTGTCGTGTGGTCCCTCATAAATTTGAGCGAGACCTGACAATGGCATCATGTACTTCATTTGAAGGCGGTTATTTTTTTGTTAAAATGTTAGATTATTATTATTAGTAATGTAGTATAGGCCTTACCTTTTGAATGAGATTTTTTAAATGAGAGACAATATTCCAGTAAATTATTTAATACTCCAGTCATTATGATCCAATCGTAGGTTGTTGTCATTCAACAAAGAGTATGTCCATTGTCCAGATTCTGTCATTATCGCAGCCTGACATCGCTCTATCGTACTACGAGTAAAGCGATTAATTCAATAGCTTACCCTTATCAGTGACAACAAAATAATGGTTTAATAATGGACCTACAGATCCTAGGCCAGATATGGAACAATGTATGACCTGTTGTAGCGGGTATTATTATGTATAATCACGTCATAGTAGGTTTAAAATAAAATATTTTTACGGCTATCCACTCTCATTCTCACTCTCGTTCTTAATAATTCTTAGTAATTAATTAGCCTTGTTCTGTCCCTGCAGTTTTTGAATGATACTCAAAATTTTAGTAATTAATCACATTTGTATTGGTCTGTTATGGTGAACGCACATACATATAGTTCTACAATGGATAGTTTTAAAATTATTCCAATAAATGATGATGATGAAAGATGAAGAAATGATGATGAAAGAATGAAAATTTAATACGAAAATTGACTTATCTACGTAACTACTGAGGCTATATTTTTTAAATAAAATCCAGAAAAGACTTCTTTATGTATACATTAGGGAAAACCTATACTAAGTCTATGGTCTTGAAAACTTTAAAAATAAATAAAATATGAAAATAACGTTAATTCATAATCAACGTACGGAACCCTCACCATGCGAGTTTAACTCGCTCTTGTCTGGTTTTTATTGTATAAATTAACTGATTTAGATTTTTTCAATATTAGTATAATATTTATCTTTAATAACATTTCATGAAAATCTGAAAATAATTTTCACTAATAAATGTTTGAGTAAACATTATTCTTTTCGTTAATAAAACCTAGCTAAAAGAGTAAATTTCTCTCTATTTTAAGTATTATTATTTATATTTAAGTATTTGAAATGGAACTTATTTGTTCAATCGAGTTTCAACAAGTTGTCAGTGTGTTCTGTTATCTACAGATACTATCATTATCTCCTGTAAACAACAAATATACAACATTCATAACAACGTAATAACATTGATATTACTATTTGTTTTCTAACGTATACAAATACGAGGTGTATTTGTCTTATGAACTATATAAATAATATCTTATCGAAAAAATGGGCAAACGTTGTTTGAGAGCAAGACAGTAATTATAATCGGGATTACAAGTTTAGCGTTTTGTTTCAGTCATGATTATAAGGTGGTTCATTAGTACCACAATTTATACCCGCCTTTCCCTAGGAGAAACGCGTGACTGGAGATTTCCTCGCTATATTTTTGGTAAGCTCACAATCGAAAACATGTATGGATGGTGTTTTAATATTGACATAACTTTTAAATTCGTGTACCTATTGAAATAAAACAAACAAGCTAATATTAACTATAACTCACTACAATACCAGACATCACTTAAAATCATTTCTAAATATGTTTAGCCTTTTCTGGGATAGCCGGAACAACCGCACAGACGAAAATTTTAAAAACCATTGTTGTGTGATCTATTAAGTTAGTAAATACCCCTACTAACAGTTTTTCTCATATAGCATGTATAGGCATCGATCAGTTACAGTTTTATTATTTGTATTAATATGTTTAATTAAAATCAATTCTATACAGCAAATTATCACTTTGGATGACTTGTATGACTATGCCTGGTTTCTGAGATTTTTTTTACCGAGAGTTTACCTATTCAATAACGCTAACGGGTCGATAACTTCCGAAAAAGCGTTTCTGAGCACTGCGATAATACATAAACTCCGTTTAAACTTAGATTACCTTATCTAACCATAGATGGCCGTTTATAGGTTCCATAACTTTATTTGACGCTTGACGTCATTTGTGTGTTTTTTCATAGCCTCAAGGACCTCAGATTATTGAAAATACAAATTCAATTATTAAAAAGTTTAAATTTTCAATATTTCCAATAATACATTTTTTTCTAGATTGACAATGAATGACAAAGATATTATTCTCAAATAATATGGTAACCAAAATAAACGTTAAATTGACGTTTTTAAATTGTATTGTTGATATTTGACTACGATGAACACACGCCAATAAATACCAAATTACAATATTTTTAATTTAAACAAGATGTTTCTAGATATTTACTATCGAAAAAATAAAAACAATTAGTCAAAACGACAAAATAAAATGATAATATCTATTTGAAACTTGATCTTTTGAAGAGAGCCATCTAGTAGCAGTTTTAGGTACTCGTTATCGGATTAATAGTTATTGAAAGGCTCCTCGCCTGTTCAGAAACCCAATGACAGTTATCGACATTTATCTTAAGTTCAACTTTATTGATTCAATAGCTGTTGATCGTTTAACTGGAGACTTCAGAAACCGGCCAGAAAAAAGTTGACAAGTCAAAAATACGTTAATTAAATTATCTATTTCTCAGCCGTTGTACTGGGATTTCCGATACTATTTTGGTGGTTGATTAGTTTTGATTTATATTTATTTTTAATTACGTTATGATATCATATTTTCAACATCAAAACTTCTCCAATGACCATTTACCAACCGGTAACTATTAGTATTAATAGCTGTGTTAATTGTTAGCTCGATTGTGCGCTAAATTTCATAAAAAGTGACCCACATTATTATTGTTGTCCTAATGTGTCGAGTAAATAGTGAAAAACTAAGGTAATGGCTAAGGAACTCGTATCGCGCCGGAAATCATGAACTCAATTCAGCGGCGAAACGATTTGCCATAGCAGAAAATTTCCGACTGAAAGCCATTTTGTTTCTGAGTGAGAAATTGCTGTTTTAGTTTATTTTTAGAGTTTATACTCAGGCTACAGAGCACGTATGTAACAAGATATGCATTATTATTATAATGTGTCATCGTATGTGATATTCTTCATTATTATGTTTCAGTTTTCTAACACGTACCTCGTAAAATGGGAGATACAATTTTTAGTTTTGTCTAGGATTCGATTGTTTCGTCGTTTTCTTTTTCTATTATATTTTTTGAAATATATTTCTTTTAGAAGTAGTCTTTTAGAAATTAATTTAGAAATAAATAACTAAATAAAACAAGTTGTTACTGCCATATCTTCGTGAATCCATGAGTATAAGGCGATTTAGACATATGTTTAGCAATAACTTTTTGAGGTCTTTTTTCAGAGACAACTTCTTCGAATTCGGTTAATTTTAACCGACTTAAACACTTTTTAGCCGTATTGGGGCGGCATAGAATACTAACGCCAATCCCACGCCGGAAGGGTGTCGTAAGAGGCGACTAAATCCGGCCCGCTGGTGGTAGGGCCCTCGGAGGGATTATATTGGTAGTATTGATTTTAATTGTTAATTAATACCATTATTACTATTATTATTTCTCCAGGGGTTCGCCTGGATAGCTACCACCCTCAAGCATGAGTCAGCCGCCAAACGACTGGGGGCTTGAGAGCCAGTTATTACTTTCTTTTTCTTCTTTCTTTCTTGGCCGGCAACGCATCAGTGATGCCTTTGGTGTTGTTTATGTCCATGGGCGGCGATAGCCACTTACCATCAGGTGGATCGTCAGCTCGTTTGCCGGCTATTTCCATAAAAAAGGAGGAGGTTCTCAATTCAACTGTATTTTTTTATGTTTGTTACCTCAGAACTTTGGACTGGGTGAACTGATTTTGATAATTCTTTTTTTAATTGAAAGCTAGTGCTTGTCGTGTGGTCTCACATAACTTTGAGCGAGATTTAACAATGGGATCCATGTCAAAAGCATATAAGTCTTAAATTTGCATTAAGTATGTGCGCGATTTTTGGTCGATAACCAATATCACACCAAGCGATTTCAATGATTCTTTTTTTATTGGATGTACTTTATTTGAAGTCGGTTCTTTTTTTGTTAAAATTTTAGATTATTTAAGTTAAAATGGTCGTTATAATTCAAAACAGCTTAGTTATAATTCAATACCTGGCCGTTAAACAACAATGTTTAATGTCCAATACGATTATTACGATGTACGCCGCAGAATTACGTTAATCAAAACAGTTCTCATTAATTACGGCTTAATTTGATGATTCTCGTTACAATTTGAATTAAAGCATCCGTTTCAGGTTATTGCATTCATTATTCCTAATTTGTTATCAATTCGATGCCTAAACACAGTATGTTAGTGACTTGGTGTACCATGGATGGGTAAACGATAAGCGATAAAAAAATTAACGGTAAAAATAAATAATATACTAAAATAACATACAGCCAGTTACAGCAAGGTTCTTTAAAATTTAAAAACTATTTTAAATACATACCATAATAGTTTACGCATATCATGGGTATAGCTCACATATATTTTCTTTTACTCGCTGATAAACAGTTATACCTTCATCCCATTTCTGGTGTGACAATTACTTACTTTAAATGTTAGTAAATAAGGTACTTTCACGATATCGTTATGGGATGACAAAGCCGCATTTAACCAAGACTCTTAAATCTAAGCTTACAATTTTATCGCTATTCAATTCAATTCAATTCAATTTATTTATTTGCATTAAGTACATTAAAGCACTTAGCCTGTGTTAGGCATAGAAATATTGTCTAGTACAAACATAAAAATTCATAATTCGATTAACATTAAAATTAATTTTATATATTGAAATTAAATTACACAATTAAATAAATTACACATTTAGATTAAAATTTAAAAATATAAATACAAAAATCACACTATATAAATACTAATGATTAAATAAATTCATTAATGTCATAATATCAATTATTTATTAAATGTCGCTTAAGTTGAGCTCTAAATTTATTAAATGTAAGGTTTTTAATGTCGTTGGGAACTTTATTATAGATTTTAACATACATCCCGTACGCATTACGATGGACCAAGTTTGTACGCATAACTTTATCTAGAACCAGTCGCTGTCCATTTCGTGTATTTCTGGGATATACCAGCTGTTTTAAATAATTCCCTGTGGCGTCTTACACAGAGGGAAGCTTCTAATATATACATCGATATAAGAGTCAGTATGTTAAATTTTCGAAATATTGGCTTGCATGAATCTAATGGAGCAGCACCACATATAGCTCGAACACACCTCTTTTGCGCTAGGAATGCTCTTTTAATATGTGAGGAATTTCCCCCTAATAACAGACCATATCTAAGATTAGATGCTACGTAGCCGTGATATGCAGTTAAAGCAGTTTCAACTGTTGCAGTGTGTGCTAGTCTGGCTAGGACAAACCTGAATTTGTTGAGCTTATCGCATTCAATCGCTAAAGGTACGACAAGACCCTTGTACCTACATACTAATTTGACAGATCTAAACAGATAAGCGAGTGACCAAAATGATTGGCTTAGTAATATATAGCATGTGAATCTACATATAAATTAATGTTTACTTTATAGATATTTGGATAAGTTGTTCAACTACCAAATATTATGTTAAATCGTACTCAAATTGGACATTAGTATTACATAACATAATGAAAAAGACTGTCAGCTTTTAGCTCGATATTAAAGGCGACAAGAGTCTTACAATAAGTAAGTTTTGACTTTAATTAAAGAATATAGCTTTATTCATTATTTCCTTAAAGATTGTAACATTGGCGGGCGAAACGACGCAGGCAACTTACTAAACCAGTTCTTCTGTCTCTTTTGTCTGAATTAACGAATCCTTAGTTGTTATAATTAAATACCAATTGATTAGCAGAACCACTGGGCATAAAAAATTCTGATACTTGAATCATCCAATGCTGGTGGCATTGACATGGAACATGGAGGTATGTTCAAAGCCTCCCCCTGAAGAGAATTCCTTTTCTTATTGGACCGTAAAATTGTAGCAAAACCAATTAAAATTCCCGATAAATAAGCAACACGTCTATACAACATATAGCACATCAGCAGCATTTCAAACGGGATTAGATAACATTGTTACACGGTGCAAGGCACGCTCCACCTAGCATCCAATATCTCCAAATACGGTACGTTTGTATGGGATGCGTAGACGAGCGAGCGAAACGTTTACGTAGGACGTGATTGTTTTTTTTTTATGAAAATAGTCGGCAAATAAGCTGACGATCCGCCATAAGTGGCTATCGTCGCCCATGGACAGCAACACCAAAAGCATCATGGTGATCAAAAAGATATAAAAAAATGGCACAAGGACATAAATTAACACACCTTTAATAAGGAGCTGAATATGTGATTGTTTATTTATATTCTTGAAATTAGGACTTGAATTATAAAAGTACTAACTAGATTTTCTAAAGTTTCAACTAAAAATTTTAGGTTATTATATCGACCACCACCTAGCGTCGGTCATGATGACCGCTGGCATAATTCCTTTGATATTTATATTAATTCTATAAAAAATATGGCAAATTAAATTCACTGTGTTCATTCAAGAGCTTGTACTGATGGGGAAGTAGAAAAAGTACATAGAATCAGAGGTTGGTATAAAAATGGAAATATTTAATAAACACAAGCTACCGGAGTCCCTGTGAGCAACCGAAGGTGGTTAAGGGTTAAAACTGCTCGTTTGCACCGACCACGAGTGAACGAGGCATTGGACAATGAATTTATTGTCAAAGTTTTAGTTTTAGTGCAGCTGGATCGTTGCGGCCGCTCTCACACCGCGAGCTGAAAACGACAAACGAGCTTCACAGGTTCATTTTGCTACATATTTTTCGGAACTCGTCGGTGTATTGTCCACTTAGCGTTGCAATAAATTTACGTCGATATGCAAACAAGTTTAGTGGAAATGTTTTTGGAGCTAAATTGTGGTTTGTGGTTTGAATGGTGGTAGCGTTTGGAATTTTAAAGGTTTGGTTTGTGCAGAACACAACAAATTAGCGTTTTTTGGGATTTTTTCGACAAACGGGTCGTGGTTCTATCTATGAGTCTATCACGTCACTGAGCGCTTCAGTGCTACGGAGATCACGTAAATAAGTCGGTTAGTTATCGTAAGATAATAGTCTTTAAACTATGTCGTCGGATGACATGAAAACTTCCGACCCTTATGTTCAGTTTACACGTATTAAGTAGTTAAGTAGATAACTAAATTTTAAGTCAATTAATACGTCTAAATGGACAAGTTAGTAGTTAAAATTTAGTACGCAAGTAAACAAGTAATTTAAATTTTTCTATTTTCCGTTAAGTAGGTGGGCAGGGCTTATCACGTAATAGGTTTGAACAGGCACTATATGGTTAAAATTTAGTAAAATGCTTAAGTTATTCAGTAGGTTGTGAAGAATTATATGAACTAAAGAGCTAAAAATTATTACGTTTGGACACGCACTAACAATTACTCACTTAAAAAGTTAGCTACTATAGTCATAGTCTAAATAGTCACTATATAAACCTTCCACTAATCTGCAGTGAAGCAGCGTGATGAAGCATGCTCTATTCTAAACAACCCTCCTCAAAAGAAGATACCTACATGTGCTCAATAGTGAGAAACAAATAGATTGAATGCAACGATGTACGATAAGTTGGATAGGAAGTAGGATTTATAAAGAGGATAAAAATTGGAAAGAAACAAAATAACTACATTGTACATACCATATCCCTTGTAAGATAATAAATACATCGCATTTCATGACCCATCTGTTTGAGGACGCTCTACGGAATGCAATAATATTATACAAACAAATTAAACAAGTTAAATTGACCAGAAGTTAATTATATTCCTTGTTTTATTTCAGACCGATTTCATGATATTTTTGCGCAAACTACCACAAATCTTGCACCACGATTGAATTAACAAAGAGACACAGAAGAATTTTATATGAAGAAGATTATTTGGGATTTTATGTCCAGAATTGATGAATAAGTATTGACACAGATTGTTGTGAAAATGATGAGAATAGGTCGTAAAATATATTCATACCCCTAGGTGATCCGAGTTCCCAGGGAATCGGGATTCATGCGGGAATGCTCCCACGCAAACGAAGTCGTGGGCACAGCTACTCGTTGTAGGTTATAAAAAGAGTAAATTTCACGGTAATTTTTTTTATTCTTACTTAAACTTCACACAATACTAAGTGATATATAATTTAACATTACAGAACAATCCAGAATAATTAGGAATGACTTGTAACGAACAAGAATTGTTCAGAGTTTAATTCATACACCTACTCAAGACTGTCAAAGCAGTTGTTTACTTACTACAAATTGTATTTCACCACTTACATTCAGCTGAGATCCCGTACGACTCTGCACTTTGTCTTGCTTTAAACTTTTCTCGAGCACAGTTGTTCCGTCCATTACTTTGAGCGGTACATTATTGAAAGGTACAATGTGATAAATTATCACAAACCGCTCTAGTCATCTTATAAGGTAGTAAATAGTATTTTTTAACAATAAACGCTTCACACTCATATCCTTGCACTAGGGTTCCCTGTGTGTTGACACGGACAACAGAAATAAGACATTATTAATGCCAGTGATTCAGGAACAAACATTTATTTCTCATATAAATGTCTGCCTTGGCTGGGAATCGAATCCGATAGGCATTTATTACGTTAGTGCGCTCACCATCCTGGACCACATTTTCACTTACCGTCTAAGGTGAGAATGTGGTTAAACATTATTATTATTTAAACTAAAAAAAAGTTCAAAAATTTGTCATCCCTTATTAAAATTTTTGGTGGAATTATGAATTATATGTGTTAATACCCGAAGGTTATAATGGCTTATATTGCTACGAAAACAACTGTATGACTTCTTCTTCCGAAGTAGGTATACAAGCAGAAATCTTACCACTAGCGGTCACCCACGCAAATATCGACTGTGTGAAGTTGCATAACTCTTGACTTCAATTGACATAAGCCCCCTGGCTGTGAGCGCTTTACATAAAGATTTCTCATCACTCTGGAATTTCAACCTTAAATGTTGACAGAGAGAGCCCAATGTGCAATACATCAGAAAGACACATCAGCCTTATGCCAAGTCTTATGCCGACTCTACACGCTGGCCAACATTGCGATGAATGTAGTGGCAAAGATATCAGCCAAGAGTTCGTGATGGCGTCCATACGTTGGAAGGTCGTTCAGTTTGTTTCAGTTCAGGCCAACGTGCGGACGAAAATGAATATTGAGGCGCTAACTGCTGCTGCGATTTATAGATTTCCCACGCATGACGCATCCCTCTCTCCGCGACCCTTTTTAAAGAAAGTATCGCGTATGATGAAGTAATTCCGAACTCCGGAGTCAGGAATCGGCGCCCGCAGTGGTTGTTAGTCTGGAATCAATGTCCGCGGTGCTTAGTAGTTCAGTTTCGCGCCAACCGTGTCTCTCTCCCGTTGTGTTACCGAACGAGTCCCACATTTAAGTTTTAGGAATAGAATCCTTGTATATTTCTGTAAAATTGTTACAATAAAGTCGTGTCGTTTTTAATAAGTGGCTATTATTGGCGCTTGCAGCACCATGACTGTACTGCGCTTATTATTTCTATATCAACACAAGCACAAACTAAGCTAAGGCACAAACACACTCTCCACATGATGGCTATTACATTCTATTAGGTATTGGCCACTACATTCGCCACAAGCCAGCACGCCAACAGCCAACGTGTAGAGCTGGCTTTAGGCGATAATGCAATGCCATATTCAAAGCAATGTATGTGTCAACGCAACGCACGCTAGCACATCCAAAGAAGAATTTATGTTTTTATTTGTCAAGTTATTTTTCTTTTCTCTCCATAAAACTAGGCGAAGCAAGCGAGTGTTTTATAGCTCGGATCACGCACGTCATGTTTCGCTAGCTTTCTGCTTACTAAAATTCTATTTATGGACTGTTTAAAAGAACTTTATTAGCGGCTGCGAAAATGTATTCATTCCGAATTAAGAGTAACTTGAGTTAAAAGTTGTCTTGGTTTATTTTTTGGCCACAGGGCTCCAGATAAGAATGATGTTTATTTGATTTATAGGAAACTAGCGCTATGATTGCGGATTTTTCCGCGTTCTCCAGGATAATAAGTACCCTATATCTTATTCCAGGTTATGGCCTACCTATATGCTAAGTTTAATCAAAATCGGTTCGATAGGTTTTGCGTGAAGTGTTAGAAGAATAATTCCTTTAAGACATGAACTAAAAATGAAGCTTATAAATTAATTGAGTACCTATTTAACCTGTTATGGTTTCAGTGTCACAAAACGAAAAATTAGGAGGCCCTGGTTCTTGACTGAGAACGCGATTTTAATTCCTTAACATTCACCCTTTTACTTGTTTTTCAATTTTTTAACAAAAACGGAAAAACCTTCAATACAATTGTACAACTTTAAATACAATTAATTTTATCGAATTCATTATTGCCACTAATTAATGATATTTACTTCACTGAGCCGTGATGAATCAAAGTTTAAGCGAATAACTTAAATGCTGATTCAGGAAATTTTAATTGCCGTTTGTATATGTCAATATTATGGCAATGAGGTTGAGTTCAATCCATAATTTTGGTTCAAATGTTTACTAGTAGCCTCTTTTCGCTATGAAGTAATATTAAGTAGCTGAACATTTTATTGCAACAGTCACGCACATCAGGTCTTTGACTGCGTTAGAAATCATTTTACAACCGAACTCTTTGTTTCAAACCCAAGTAATTTGACAGTCTTATTTGTGTTTTTTTGCTCGTTTTTCGGTGAGTTTCTATACCTTCATCTCCCTTGAAAATTAAAATCCATACATGTAGGAAGTTTATCGGTTATCCATACGTGTAGGAGGTATGTATATGTATATATTATATATGTATAGGTATATATATGTATGTATGTTTCTATATTTTAAATGGTATCTATAATACATAATATAATAGTATGATATAATAGGATGTATAGTTTATAAGTGTATATGTATATTGTACGTAAGTAGTATTTGTTTTTTTTCCTGTTTTTTCATTTTTTTTTCCTTCTTAAGTAGTTTTAACACCTGCCATCAGATCTTTCCACATCCACCCAGGGTTGACTGGTGGACAATGCCATTAGGCATTAAGTTTGCCCTTTGTTCATCCTTTTTTATAAGGTGACATAAATTTTAAATAAATAAATAATAAATAAGTTTATCAACAAAGCACTAATGACATTGAACAGATGAACAGCTACTTTTGGTTCGAGCGTATAACCAATGAATTTATTAACTATAATTACTTATATTAGGTTCAGGATTTTACTGAAATAAAAGTACGTGTTACCGATTTGAAGGCAAATTTAATACTTGTTTAAGATACATGGTGGTCTCATGCGGTGGGCCGAGCACATCGCTGAGCCGTCACATTTAGTTCTTAGAAGTAAACTATGCTAATGCTGTACCAGCAGTAGGAGAGAGAGGGCTATTCATAACTCCTCCGACCCTAAGAGGGAAATTATCGGAAGGGTCGGGTGAAGAATCATTCCGATAATTTTTCTTAAACACTAAACATTTAGGCGATTTTAGCCAAATTATATAACTCAAAAATACAATAAAACTGGAAATTATTAAAGTAAAAGTAACGTATCCTAAAATTTCACTGAAGCTAAAGTTCTTTCGGTTACTCAAAACACTTTCTATCACTTCACTATTTTTTAATGAAAAGGCCATGTATTTCACTTCATCTAAACTAATTCCCTTCATGTTCACTACACTTCCTCGGTATTGTGTGGTATTGTTCATGCGCAACTGGGGCAAGGTGACAATAGGAATTCTTTCCACTACTTCAGATTCTACAAATATACGATGACGAAGGTGAATTCCATTGATTTGCAAGTCACAAGGCTCTTCCATGGTTAACAAGTAAGTGCCAAATACAAGTTGGTTACTGATATCTTCGCCACATTGCTTGGTTAGGGTTGTTTTTAGTCTACTATACAGGAGCCAGCTATCAGCATTGACTTCCTGAGCTCTGACCTCCTCGATTTGAATTTCTCGTTGTTCACAGGAAGTATGATCTCGGTCGAATTTCATCAGCTGCTCTACACAGGTAAGTTCGTAGTATAAGGCTTGATTGTCTACAGTGCATAGATGCTGATCGCCAGTAGACAATGGACGACAGGGTTTTATAAGCGGTAAGTATTTAAGTCCTTTCGCCAGAAGGTAAGGATATTTAGGAATTATAGCTAAGGTTTTATTTTCAGATTCGTGGAAAATTGGTAAGGAATATATCTTAAAATAATTATAGGACTTCTTATCGGTAAGTGGAACTTCCATTACAAATGTTATCTGGTTATTTTTTATAAAAGATTTTACACAAATAGTTTCCTCAATTTTTAATAAATTTTCTTCAAATGGTGGATACACCAAAGTTCCATGGTCAGAAATCAAATTTAGATGATACAATAGTTCTGTTGAATTGACAATTGATTGATGTAATATTGAGATTTTGCTTAAGGCTAATTCTGTTTCAATTTCACTTAGCCTTGCAAAGATAGTGCGAAAGCTACTCGTGAACACCGAAAATAATCCTGTGACATAAGTTAAGAAAATCCAATTGTTTTGCTTACTGCTTAAATCTTTCAGTAGCCCTTCTATCTTTGTTAGGCGATTGTGAAGATTTACAGTATTCTGACTTATTGTTTCAGTTACATTAATAAAACTATCAAACATTTTGGAGACTATTGTTAATTTTTTTGAAATAATAATTTGATTATGGCTTAGCTCGGAAATAAGTTTTTCATATCTAATTGCGTCGTCATGATCTAGATTACCTGTTATTAATTTTATAACAGAACCCAATGGATTTATTAGTCCTCTTTTAGAACGTTTCTGTGGAACAAGTTGTCGGTATTTCTCAATGGTGATATCGCGTATAAATTCCGTATGCATTTTTATATCTGTAAATTCCTGAGAATATGATGCATTCCAATCAATAAATTTACAAAATTGTTCGTAGTTAGTGGATACGCGATTTAAATCGTTATAAATCTGTTCTAGACTTACGACCTTAACTATAGTCCAGTGACCAGTTTGAATATGTGCTTGCCCTTCGTTGACCGGGAATATTCCGGGATTTCCTTCAAGATTTTGCAGATGGAGGCCCAGCGTGGGTACTGCTAGCAGTAGGACGCCACACCACCTGTGGAGGGCGTTTGACATTTTTTATAGGTGTCTTAGAAATTCTCTCCCCAATTTGTATGGGTAAAACATTTCTTTTAGCCTGACCTACAACCTTTGCCTTTACGTATCTTGGTTTATCTTTACTTTTACGCTTGTTAACGTCTTTCACAAAAATAGTTTCGCCTTCAGTAAATTTAACAACTTCACCATCTTTCCTTTTTCTATGCTTTTCCTTTAACGCTACCATCTTATCTGCAAGATGCTTATACATAACCTTGATTCGTTTCGCATGATCTTTAATAATTTTCTGGAAATATTGTTTTTCCAACTCTATACTATACGGATTGTTTGCATCAGTATGTCCAAAAACAACTTCGAATTGGGTAAGTTCAGTAACAGAGTGAATCGTATGATTATAAGCCATAACCGAATACGTCATTGTGGATGCCGCATCGGTACATCGTTTTTCGTAATTTGCCAATCTGTAAATTTCAATTAATGTAGAGTGAAATCGCTCTATCAAACCCATAGAATTGGGGTTGTTAGGTGTGCCAATGTGAAGTTCTACTTTATGTAAGCTTAAAAATTCCTTCATTAATTCATTATTGAACTCAGTACCTGGGTCTGAACTTATCTTCCTAGGAATGCCATAATAAGAAAAATATTTCATTAAAGCACGGACAACTTCTGGAGTAGATTTGTTAGAAATTTCAATAGCCTGCCCTAATTTGCTAAACGCGTCTACAAGGGTTAGATAAGTTTTACCTTCAATACTAAAAAGATCTATAAATATTTCCTGAAACGGAGCACTTTGAGTTTGTGTCAGCTGTAACACAGGTTTAATGGGTCGTCGATCGTACTTCATTTTCCGGCATGCCTCGCAACCATTTATAATTGCTGTTACTGTTTCCTGCATCTTATCCCAATAATAAGTCCTACGAAGCCTAACTAATGTCTCTTTAATGCCACGATGGCATGTCTTTCCTTCATGATGTTTAAGTATTATATCTCTCTGTTCTCCTTCATCTTTAACATATATCACTCGGTCTGTACACTCATAAAAATTAATACCTTCTGTAAATATTTGAATAATTACATTACTGAATAATCTACGATGTTCCTTATCCTCAAAGTAAATGAAATATTTAATTTTTGGTTTACTGTATTGTTTTAAAAAAAAATTAACTAACTCTGCGTTATCTGTTGGAAGGAAAACTTCTAGTACCTTTTGTTTTTCACTAGAGATATCCTTAACTTTAATTTCATTTTTGAGCCATGGGAACGCTAAAATTTGATTAGGCTTAGTGTCTATAGCTTCGTGTAAAATCGGTATCCCTGTGGATTCATTTAAAGCTGAATGCACCGTATACGATTTACTAGATTCGGGTAAAATTGAATCATTAAACTCTACACTACTAGCTGTTTCGGTCCGACTTAGGTCTGATATAGTTATTGTCGATGAGTCACTGCGTTCTAATACTTCGTTAGATTTGGATCTTTCAGTAACTACGCTATTTTTCTGATATTCGTCAACATTAACTATAAGAGATTGATTATCGTTATCTGTACCTAAGGCATTAATTTTAATTCTGGAAAAGGCATCAGCGTTGGTGTTCTGTTTTCCTTTTTTGTAAATTAATTCAAAGTCATAGTCTTGTAAGCGGAGTCTCCAGCGAGTAAGTTTACTACTAGGGTCTTTTAGGGATCGAAGCCATACCAAGGGTCGATGATCAGTGTATATGAAAAATTTCCTGCCATACAAGTATGGTCTGAAATGTTTCACCGCCCATATTATAGCGAGCAATTCACGTTCGATTGTACTATAACGTGATCGCTAAGGGTACGACTGGCGTACGCAATAGGTTTATCACTGCCAATTACTCCTTGTGACAAAACTGCACCTAAAGCAATGTTGGACGCGTCAGTCGTAAGTATAAACGGTTTGTCATAGTCGGGGTATTGTAAAAGAGGGGCATGTGTCAAAAGTTCCTTACATTTGTCAAATGCGTCTTTATATTTTTGGTCAATTATAATTTTGTTACGCTTTTTTAAACAGGATGTCAATGGTTGGGTAATTTTTGCAAAGTCTTTAATAAAACGTCGGTAATAGCCTACTAGTCCGAGGAAACTCTTAATTTCGGTCGTCGTAGTTGGTAAAGGGTAGTTAAGTACAGCCGAGATTTTATCATCATTAGGTTTAAGTCCTTCTTTAGTAATTTTATGTCCAAGGTAAAGTACTTCTTTGCGCAAAAACTCTGACTTGTCAAGTTGAATTTTCATGTTAGTGGCTCTTAGTCTGTCAAAAACGGTTCTTAAATTATGTATCATATCATCAAGGCTGCTTCCATAAACTATAATGTCGTCTAAATATACCATGCAATGCAATCCTTGTAATCCACGCAAAATGTTATCCATTGTCCTCTGGAATGTGGCTGGGGCAGTTTTTAGCCCAAACGGCATTCTGAGAAATTCAAAATGTCCATTTTAAGTGGAAAAAGCTGTTTTCTGTCTGTCATTTTCATCTAACTCGATTTGGTGGTATCCGCTTGCTAAATCAAGCGTAGTGTAGTAAGTACTTTTCCCTAATTTGTCAAAGAGGTCATGAATATTCGGTAGTGGGTATTTGTCATCTATAGTAATTTCATTAAGTCTTCTGAAGTCAATAACCATCCTATATTTTCTTTCACCGGATGCGTCCATCTTTTTAGGCACCAGGTGGACCGGCGCATTCCAAGGGGAATGTGACTCTTGAATAACATTGTCGCTTAATAATTTGTCAACTTGTCTGTTAATTTCGTCTTGGACAAACGGAGCCTGTCTATATGGCTTCACATATATAGGGTCTTCGTTTTTAGTTCGAATGTGATGTTTTACAGAATTAGTAAATGTCAAGGGAATTTTGTCACAGTAAAATATGTCCTTGTATTCTTTACAGAGTCTATAAACCTTTTCACGTTCTTCTTCATTCGTATGGTCAAGTCTAAGTTTACTTAAATTGTCTTCAAGTAGTTTGTCGGTCTCAAAGTCAGTTAAGTTATTAATAAAATTAACATTAATATTATTATCTTCACATCGAGTTACCTGAAATGGATGATTTATATTAAGTCGTTTAGGACTATCTGAACAATTTTGAATTACTGTATATGCGTATCCATTTACACAGTTGACTATAGCGCTAGGCATACGCATAGCATTCTCAAATTCATGGAAGTCAAGTATAGCATCGCCCGAATGCTGATCGACAGGTAATTTAACGCGTGGTTCTGTGCGTGAAGGTATGTCAATTATATAATTTAAGTTATTATTAATTAAAGGAATACAAGTAGTGCTAGTTGTAATTATTTTATTTTTTAAATCAATTACTGCGTCTAATTGTTGCAAAAGATCGTTACCAATAACTCCGTCATATCGTGCATCAACGTCATAGATATAAAATTTATGCCATGAGTCAGTCGCGAAAGAAGGCAAAAGAGGTATTTCTATTACCTTATCATGCACGCTAGAAGCATGGGTGCTCACAACTACAAAATTTTCATTTCTAATATATTCACGGAAATATTCAAAAGCCTTTCGAGGACTTATGAATGATCTCATACTACCAGTGTCAATCATCATTTTTGCGTCTATTTCTTCTAAATAAATGTAGGGAAGCTTTAAATTGGGATCACAATTTATTTCTAAGACTTCTTTTCCTTGATCGAGGCCTTTTCCTGAAAATCCTGATTATAATTTATCGATTCTAAATCATTATTAGGTATGTTAAAATTTTCGATATCATTTAAGTCGTTCGAGTCGTCATAGTCACATCTTTTAAAATTATAAGTCTCGTCATAATATTCAAACTCGTACGGATTGTATTCATAGTCATGTGGATTATATTCATAGTCACAATCGTTTATATTAAGTTCATTAAATGAAAAACCTTGTTGAGGCTTAAACGGGGCTGTTCTCATCGATACATCTTGAGATTTTAGTGCTGAAGGGACATTCGATTGATTTTGTTGCAACGGTTTGTAACCGAATTGTTGCGGAGATTTATATCCGAACTGTAAGGGTGGCCTATAGCCAAACTGAGGCGGCTTATAACCAACCGGTTGAGGTGGTCTATAACCAAATTGTTGTGGTGGTTTATAACCAAACTGTTGCGGTGGTCTATAACCAAACTGTTGTTGTGGTCTATAACCAAACGGTTGCAATGGTAAACTTGTTTGAGGACGATATCCGAATGCAGGCTTGGGCACTTGGCCTTGACCCATCAATTGAGGTACCCATTTTTGAGTATTATGGGAATAATTAGAATTAAATTTAGAATGAAAAGGTAACAAGGGTTTGTTCCCATTTAGATGATTTGCCGATGACCTTGAACTTGTTCCCGAAATTTGGTTACAACCGTGTAAACGATTACGCGTATTATATTGTTCTAAGAAATTAACTTCCTCAAGGACAATACTTAAGGCTTCTTCTAGAGTTGAGGGCGATTTGAGCCTAACTATACGCACCATATTTTCAGGTAAGTTATATAAAAATACACTTAAAGCCGTGTTGTCGTAAATCACCGATTTAGCGCGTTTTAACTCCTCACTATCGATGGTATTCACTTTTGACATTAATAATGAACGAACACCTTGAATTCTGTTACAAAAGTCTAAATAGCTTTCACCCGATCTAGACACGCGGCAGCGTGTCAAGCCAAGTTCAAGCAAAGGAACTGGCTAGCCAGCGCCGAGTGTAATATTACACGAACCACTTGCCACTTTTGACCCTTTTATAACTCAAAACCTCTTTAACGTAAACACATAAAACTACGTGTGTTTAATTATATCCATAATGACATGTAGAATACCAAATTTCATGAAGCTAGCTCAAACGGTTATAAAGATATGAAGGTCAAAAAGTCGTAAATTTTAGTACTGACTGACTGACTGACATATAGTACCTAAATCTAACCTACTTCCAGATAACCTAGAAGGATGAAATTTGGAATACAGCTCGGTAATTGTGTGTAAGCGTAGGAAAAAATCAAAAAATTAAAAAAAGTCGAAAAATAAGTGGTGTCCCCATACAAATATTGTATGGGACCGAAGCAGAGCCATCTAGCGGCAGTGAAAAGAAAAGCTTTGGTCCCATACAAATCTTAGCCAACTCGCATAAATTACATTGTGAGCCCGTTAAGTCACTTAAAACTCGCACTAAGGCCTCTGTGCACGCGGGGCTCATTATGGCATACTTCAGCGCATGGAGTATTGAGGTAGAACGAGGGCCATCTCATATGTAGGGAAAGTTGAAAAAGTTTCCAGCTGTTTACAAAAAATAGAGGTTCCAATAATGGCCATTTCTAAATGGCGCTAGTGTGTGACAAATAGATATATGAACATGGCTGTTGTAAACGGAGTGAAGTTTGCTGAGTTATGCCACCCTAATCAATGGCGCTAGTGTCCGCCAAATAGATATTCGAACATAGCTGTTGTAGACCGCACCGCAGCCCCACCCGTAATTTTACGCGTTTTACGGACACTTTTCCCTTTTCTGTCACTCGCGGAAAGTCGTTGTAATGTACAACACATTCAACGCAACAAACCATGCGTGTTTTCCATAGAAGCTGATATACTTTGGAACACCATTAAAACAATGCGCGGTGAGGCAGATCTACGCTGTGTGGCGGGGCGCGGAACAGTGTGAAATTCGCCTGTTTGTCATATTTACCTAGATATTTAGTACTCGGCTAAATATTATAAAATTAGCTGTATACCGAATATAACCATAACCAAATACTCGTTCTTGTAAGCAGAATAACTTTTGAATTCAGTTAATCAGGGTAAATATATTATGAATATAATTATATAATAATATGATAATATGGTTGCTTAAACTTATTTTTATACCAGTTTTAGGAACTCTTCAATAATCATACAAACATTCGACTCACCGTTAAAGCTAATGTTTTTCCGATTCACTTTCCGGTTTATGGTCATCACTATTTAATTTACACCCGAAACTGGTCACCCATGAAACGTCAATTCAGTCTCTAAGATTTGTGAACAGGGTATATTTTTCTTTACAAAAAGTAATGATATCCCACCAAAAACATAAATGTAAAAAAGGAGAGCCAAGTTCAATACAAAAATTATGCTTGGCTGTGGGCTTCGCCGCAAAAAGAATGGAGATCTAAATGAGTGCAAGGTTCTATGCAAAATCTAAGTATGTATTTATAGGAACGAAATAACATTATGAACAAGTACTAAACTCTATTTCTTTGCTGTATTGGATACCTATAACAATTGCTGTTATTTATAAAAGTGAGATCTTAAAGTAGGTTAGATTTGACTTCGCCAGTTTTCATTACATCAGTCATTTTATAAAGTTATTCAACATTTTAATTCTGATAAAAACTGGCCAAGTCAAATCTAACCTACTTTAAGATCTCACTTTTATAAATAACAGCAATTGTTATAGGTATCCAATACAGCAAAGAAATAGAGTTTAGTACTTGTTTATAATGTTATTTCGTTCCTATAAATACATACTTAGATTTTGCATAGAACTTGGCACTCATTTAGATCTCCATTCTTTTTGCGGCGAAGCCCACAGCCAAGCATAATTTTTGTATTGAACTTGGCTCTCCTTTTTTACATTTATGTTTTTGGTGGGATTTAATTTTTAAAGATTCTAATTCTATATTAATACACGCTTCACTACGCGGATCTCCAAAATGTTGAATCAACAATTTTTTTAACGCGGACCACGTAACAATATCATTGCGTTCTGATAAAAGTGCAGCTGCATCCTCTCTTAGTCTACTCGTTATAACATTAAAAACATAAAGATCTTATTCAACACTTCCTTTAAACCGATCAATCAAATATTGGCATTTTCGCAAATAAAGGTTTAAGTGTCTTTTATCACCATTAAATACTGGAATTAATTCAACAATTTCTTTTGGAACTTGTTCGAGTCTCGTAGTAGTCATTATTAATAGAGTAGTAGAATATTTAGAGGCAGCAACTCACTTTAGTTAAAATCCTATTAAATTTTACACACACACACACAAATATTAAACAATAAAATGCACAATTAAAATCACAAAAACACAATGATAATTTCTTATTCACCATAAAAAAAAATTAAAAATTCACCATAAAACACAAAATTTGTAAAAGTTGTAAAAATTTAATATTACGAAATATATCGCAAAAAGAAAAATGATGATATTAGTCTATAAAAATAATAATCATTGAATTTTAAATGATTTTCTATATATTAGTTCAATTAAATTACAATATCCAATATTAAAATGCAAAATCTCTGACATGCTACTTCTACATCTACGCTATGTCTGCTTCTAAAAATAGAATTCCAAGAATAAGATAAGCCCATATAATTTCATAGAGACCTATCTGACTATAAATTAAAAGGAATGTTATATGAGCAAGTTTTGATCTCAAATATAACAATTAAAATTAAAATATTATGGTTTGAAACATAGGAGGATTTAAAGGACAAGGACTGGCGAAAATTTCTACTCACCAACCGCTTACGACCCCCATACTCGATGATTTTCACCAAAAGAAATTTATTTGGTTCGAAGGATTTTCTCTGCTCTCGTAGACACTCACTTTTCTTGACGAATTTTGACGTCTTAAAAATGCGCAATTTACGATTTTATTAGAGAAAATCCTACCGGCTGCGCCACTTTTGGTTCGAGCGTATAACCAATGAATTTATTAACTATAATTACTTATATTAGGTTCAGGATTTTACTGAAATAAAAGTACGTGTTACCGATTTGAAGGCAAATTTAATACTTGTTTAAGATACATGGTGGTCTCATGCGGTGGGCCGAGCACATCGCTGAGCCGTCACATTTAGTTCTTAGAAGTAAACTATGCTAATGCTGTACCAGCAGTAGGAGAGAGAGGGCTATTCATAACTAGCTGCATACAAATTCTATTTACACCAATGATAGTATTGTAGGTATGTATAAAAAAGGTAGATATGCTAAGAGGGCGCTGAAATTAAGAAAAAATTAGTCAGGTTTAGAGGCCAGTGGGTGAATGATTTGTGTATTAAAATCTCAATCCAAGACGTTTGTTTCAAGATAAAACAAAGTAAGTAATAAAACAAATGAACATAAACACGAGAATAAAATCAAAGCCTAAAGCAATATAACTGTCAACATGGCATACACAAAAGAAATTAATTTCTGACGTACCTTTCAACATTAATTTCATAATCAAAGAGAGGAAACAAAGAAAGATATTTAAAGTAAAATGTAAAGACACTTGTTGCGGAATAATTTAATGTATATTAATGACTTTGGAAATGACCAAACGAGTCCTTGATGAATTATTTAATTATTCGCAATGTGTTTGTAATTTCGAGCTCCTCGAAGCACATATTTTGGCCCCTAATTCATTTATTATCCACTCATCTTTCTTTTTCTGTCCCAGTTTAACAATATTTGTTAATTAAGTTCTTATTAGTCTACTTTGCAACAATCCGCATGACGGTAGACTTTTATGACACCTCTCTCTCTTCCAGAAAGAATCATATATAAAAGTATATACATACCAACACCAACACGTGTTTCGCCCCGAAATGGAGCATCATCAGGGTAAGTTGACTCTACGATGGTTAGTAGCAAAGTGCGACTTTTAATTATTGTAGTGCATGTTTCCGTTGTGGGAGGGAGGAAGGTACCACGCGGTGCACGAAAGTTACCTAATACTAACTTAAGAAGAATGGATATTCGCAAAGTAACACCTAATACTATAATATTAACAATAGTTTTATAAGATGCTTCATTTAAAGTTTATTATTGTCAATATAGATCTATTATTATATGTTGATTTGTAGAACTTACAATTAATTTACTTAAAATTATGGCATCCCTTCTTGGCCACCTTCTTGGCATCCTTTCTTATATAGTTTATGAGCTATTCTCATATCTCAAAAATATACACAAAACATTTCATTAAAATCGGCCGCGCCATTTCAGAGGATGCGACCACAAATACCGTGACTCAATATTTTTAAATATTAGATCAAGATTATCACATTTTTAACTATTGAACGTTGCTACTCCTGGCATCAGTTGCTATAAATTATTTAGCGTTAATGCAAGTATTTAATTTCAACCAAGATATAATCCCAACTCGTTAGATATGCAAAGGAAACGTAATCAAGAACAGACTCCTAAGTTATTTGCGGTAAATTCAATTAAGTTGGCAACAACAGCTGATATTCAATGGTTAGATGCAGTTCGTTGCAGATGGAACTTGGACAATGATGAAACCAATAACAATAGGAAACAGTAGTGGGGAAATTAATGCTGTTATTATGGATACTAAACTACAAAGTAATCTATACTAATATATAGGTTATAAAGAGGAAAAAGATTGTTTGTTTACATTGAATAGGCTCCGAAATTACCGAACCGATTTGAAAAATTATTTCACTGTTGGGAAGCTACACTATCCCCGGGCGACAAAGGCTATATTATATTTTTTTACTATTATTCCCAAGGCGAAGCGAGGTTGATTTACTAGTATTATTATAATAAGTAGTTAAATTATTATAATAATACGTACGTTAGTACATACGTTAATTACGTACATAGCACGTACATAGTATACATAGTACGTACGTTATTACGTATTATTACGTACGTGGTAATGTCAACAATGTTTCTGCTGTTCTAAGCAGCATAAATATGCAATTATTGCTAGAACGGATTACTAGTATATTCAATTTCTCTCTCCATTTTTTCATTATTATATTCATACGTGAAGCATAAAATTTATACTCTTTTTACGACATTTCGCGGACGGAGGATTATGGAATTGGGCCCCGTTATAGATTACTTCGAGAAGGATTGCAGAGAGCTAATATATTATATGCATTAGAAGCTTAATGTGTCTAATAAAAATAAATATTACATACACTACCAAAACACCATGCATGATAATTATACACATTTGTATGAAGAAGCCCCTAGACACTTACGGTATAATTTAGACCACAAAGCCGGTCTCTAGTTTATACAAAGATATCAACAGAGGTGGTGTGACTATTTTTTTTAAAGTAACAAGCCATGTAGTGGATTCAAAAAAGCAATTGCTCAACTGTGAATAAAAATTGAACTGTTTGCAACAGCTGGTAAGAGAACTTTTGTAGGCTTTGATATTATATTGTGGAAATATAAAAGGAGTGAGTTGACATTTGACAGAAAATTGTCAAAAGCTAAGGTTGCTACCTTAGCGTGGATATTGAAAGCTGCGTATCCATTTGAGGCAGCTGCCGCCCGAGTTGATTTATGGGATCCAACTTCACGCATCATTAAGTACATAGTTATAATAAACAATTTTAAGAAGATTCTTGGAATATAATTAGCGAAAAAATAGGTTTACCCGTTGCAGAAATAAAAAAGAAAATGACCGCACTTTGTGGATCATTTCGGAGGGAAAAATCTCTACATAAGCAAAGCCTCGACATTAGCCATATTGAGGGAGCTTAGAATACTAACACCAATTTCACGCCGGATGGGTGTCGTAAGAGGCAACTAAATCCAACCCGCTGGTGGTAGAGCCCCTCGGGGGATAATATTGGTTATAATAATTTTAATTGTTAATTAATACCATTATTATTATTTCTCCATGTGGTTGCCTAGTTTACCTATATGGACGAGCCGGCCCTGTGGCTAGCGAGAAACTAAGAGAACTATGGCTCGGGTTGAGGCTTGTTGTCTCTTTTTATACTCTCTCTTTTTATGTGGCTCAAGTGAAGACGCATGAACTTTCCACAGCCCGCGGCACGCTCAAACGGATACATGGCTGCTCAAATGATACGCAGCTGAAGCGTTGCCGGCTAAGCAAGAATCAAATAACGCATGGAAAATTAATATTTTCCTCTTTAACTTTGCAACTTCATCACATATTAACTTTTAGCGGTTTATTCGAGGACTAAATTAGTAAGTTAACCTGGTAAGAAACTGCACCATTTTCACAAGTATATTAAGTAATCATTATCATCACAATTCATGTATTTTTCTGCTTGGCTTGAGTCAACTTTCATAATGAAAGGGGCTATAAATGCCAGCTTAGTGGACTTAACACACCTTTTAAAACATTCTGAAAAATATTGTATACATCTGGTATTTTCAATTTAATCAAGTCTCAAAGTTTATCTGCTGGAAATAATATTGTAATTGGTAGTCCAGTCTAACATAAATGTTTCAATAGAGAAATTATAACACCAACTGAGTAAGTATCTTGACGCGGTATTTTATAAATGGTGGTCGAAAAACATGTTTTCCGTGGTTAACCGTATAACATGTTAAAACTAAAAACATTAGTGGTGAAATGGACTTCTTGAACGGTCTACTTAAATCATCGTATTTACAATACTTTATGATATTTCGCGAACTGCTGCTTAATTTGGAATACATGTAATTTTATTAGTAGGTTCAACAACGCAATGTATGTTAAACTCAACTTTTGCTTTTATTTCCATACTCGCGGAACAGTAGTTTAGTAAAACTGAGTATTTTAATAAATGACTGGTGCTAGTTCGAGGGTACTTTCATCGAATACTTTTTGTGCGTGTTTATGACCATTAGTCGAATAAAACTAACTGATAAGCCGTGTCACATTCATAATTGGTGGCACATTGTCACCGAAACACGTAAAAATGGTCATGAAAGCTTTGTTTATAATGAATACTTATTATTAGCTTCTACGCGCTAGGCATTAGATTTCTTTATAGTGATTTTTTTTACCTCAAGCCTTCCTCCTTCCTGGGAACTATTATTATTTTCATAACAGTCCATTTATTGTGAGTATAAGTATTTTGTTTTATGTTAGGTTCTTTGGTAAGTTTAATATTTACGTTTGATCTTTAGATATCAGATTTTGGCAGATCTTAGATTATTCAATGAAAGTAGGCTTGGGTCTACTCTAACCGCCTTCTAACCTTCTTGTGGTATATTCTGCTGAACAATTGATGAAGGTATTGTGCTTGGTTCCTAACTGTGGAAAGGCATTGGGCTCTTTAAATACCCAACTTTATCTCGAACATCGATGTTTATTTATTTATTGTTAAATTCTATAGTTACAACAGTATCATATGCTTGGAACGTTGACCCTACAATAGAATAACCTTGTGAATTGGTGAACACCTTCCCAGTGATATATTATAATTAAGACAATTAGGAACTAAGCTTAAATTAGTTATGTTGGTAGAATGTTGCCTGCCTCGCAGGGTACCACTCTTCTACTAAAATGGACAGTGAAATGTGTTTTTCCAGAATTAATATTGGTCACCTGCTTCTTTTTTGTCGACAACCCATCGGTAATGCCATTAGCTGAGTCGTCTACTCGTTTGTTTTATTTACGTAAATAAGTCCAGTAATGTGGTATTAAACATTTCGTGAGAACTGAAATGAAAAATCTCAGTAGCCCGTTAATTATAAATTTAAATTTACTCTTAGTGTGTAATATACTGCTAGCCTCTGACCCTCGAATCTCACCAGGCTTAATTTGATTTACTTATTTCACTTTTGTTCGGACAAAATTTTGATTTTCAACGTCCCATTTCCAACGGTAATTATATTTATTATAACAACGAGCAGGGCGAAATTTTTAATGGCCGCCTTATTTATTCTTAATTCATTTTTAATTGTATCTAAGAAAAAATATTTAACCTACTTAAGAATTTTTGTGAACGTTTTTATAGGTTAAGTAGTTTATGAAAAAGTAGGTAATGTAAAAATCATGTTAAAATTTTCTGCACGCGATTTTATTCGGCAAACTATCAGTGATATAGATATTTATATTATCTAGCATATATAGTCGATAATTTTTATTGAACAAATAAAGGTATGATTATATTTCTTAAGCCGGATCTCAAACTTCAACTTGACTAATTGCATTTGAATAAATCAATTCACTTTTCATAAACCATGAAATTAAAAACATAGTAGCATCCGTACGAAACAAACGGATCTCAACAACGCGTAATACGATACTTTCATTACAAAAATGTTTCGACCTGCCTATTATGTAAAAATATATAACAATTACCGCGGCAATGTTCTGGAAACAAAGTTAAATATTGTGCTGAAATAAAAAATCAAATTTCCGCATGAATTCTCGCCGGTACACGTGTATTGTGGGTTAAATTGAATTAACCCTCACAATGCTTCGAAATTATACACAGCAATTAGGTCCGAACGGCGGAGTAATTTAGGCTTAGAATTAAATATCCAGTTTTTCCTCCCGGCGAGAAGTTTTCAGTATCTATTTACGGCAGCGCTTTTAAATTTTATCCCGGAATACGATACCGTTAATTAAATTTTACTGTTAAAATAAAAAAGTTACAGAATTTCTAATATATCATTGCATGTGTTCAATTATAACGTTTGAAGTTTCATGGGGAGTGTTTCCTCTCTATATTCTCACAGAATAATATAATAATATTAAGGAGTTAAAACTTTGAATTTTTAGAATTTTTTTTGTAATCCTCCTACCGACGTTATTTTTACTGTTTTGGAATCCTTATTTTTATCATCTTTAATGTGGCATACACAACTTTTCTAAAAATTCAACTTGAAACTGCTCTCCTGTAAAGTTAGTTCAATGTCGCTTTGTCGCTTTCAAGAGTCGATATAATAATTAAAAAAAATAGATTTTAAGTGAATCGAAGTAAAATTACGACTGTGTTATACATACACCTTTGAGGAGATCCTATAACTGAAACCAACTCTGGCCAGTGGCATTAAGCTTATGAGATATTTTGGAATGATCTATCATAATTAAATACGTGTATAAAATTTTATGTAATGTGCGGTTAACGGTTAATTAGTTCCCTCGTCGGGAGCAACCCTAAAATAATAATTAGGTAGGTCATGCTTGTCATAAAAATGCATTTTCACCGAAGCCATAGAAACATGCAAATTTTTAATTCTGTAGGATGAAACGAAGTAGTTTAAATTCAGCTTGCTTTTGAACCAAACAAACAAATTAATAGGGCAAGCTAAATAAAAGCTTATAAGTATAAATTAAAAAATTTAAAAAAAACAATTGCTGTCAAAAAAGCTATGATGTTAAACTTTTTTGAAATCCTTATAGTGAGCTTTTTAATTTGATACCCTTATTGCATTATTCGATTTATATTTGTTTTTTGATAGTTCAAACAGTGGCATCTCACAGTTACCATATTTGTTTTTTTTATTTCACTTATCTAAGGACAATTGGGTTATCAAAACGAATCTAACGATATCAAATATATAGATCCGTTTAGTGATTTGGAAGATGCGAGGTAGTAAAGAATTTTTTTTTGCCTAGTAACTACTGAACGGATATAATGTATGACGACGCCACCATCAATGTTTCGTAGAAAGCGGAGTTCAACGGGCAATTTGAACAATCGAGTGATGTGTCACTCGGTTCACACCACAGATCCTATATAAAGCAGCGCACGCGCACAACGCGGGTCTGTCGTCCTACAACCGGCGGCTAAGTCGAGGTTCGAACCCCACAGGGGGTACCCTTAGTCGTCATAGTCTAAGTCAGCGGGGGGTCAGGGCTGGAACAGCCTTTTTCAAGGCTCCCAGTCCTCCCCCCCCCCCCCGTGAAGGGTCAAAGGCCTGTGTACCGGATTCACCGGAATTAACCGGTCCACTCCCGATGGCTGTGTGTCTAGTCTAAGTCCAAAAATGGTAAAATCATAGCGGGGAGGGGACTACGGAGTCCCTCCTCGTGTCGTGTCAGCGGCATGTTGTACCGGCTTAACCGGTCCAACCCCCGCTGACTTGGCCCCAATTTCAGAGGCTGGGTGCCTCCAGGACCCGCCCCAACGTCCGCGTTAAGCTGTAAAGGCCAGTAGGGCCAACAGCAACTACTCATTCGAAACAAAAAACAACTCGGGTCATTCGTTCATCGACCGTTGCCCAGTGCATACGTTACGTAGTTACCGAGTAGTTTTGTTAACGAGTATCAGACAACTTTGCGAGGCATGGGGTGACTATGAGGGGAGTGTTGGAGGTCACAGGGCCGACGTGCCATATTATTTGCTGGCTGTTACTCGGATAATTGAAGATAAATAATCAGTTCTAATCGCGTATTTAATTATAACTAGTGTAAAACCTGTGTTAAAATGAGTTTCTACTAAAGTGATATAAACGCCCACTATTGATATTAATTCCCGAACCACCATCAACTAGTCCAATATTTGCCGACATGTACATAAGTATACAATGATTTGGAATAAGATATACTTATCATCATATTATACTACTTACGTATTATTCCGGTAAACACGAGAAAAGCCGTGTGTAGAAAGCTAGTATACAATATGGTTGTGATTTGATTTTTTTTTTGATGGCGGTTAGACAAAAATTTAAACATAGATGCCTGAAGCAAGACTCAGATAGGGTTCTCAAATTGTCTACGCGGTCCTAATATTTCTGCAAATTAAAGAAATATTTTTCATAAGCATTAAGATTGAATCAGTAATTTCAGTAAGCTTGGCTTTTTCACTGTTTCTAGTTACGAGTCGCTAGCATTTTACACAATAAAGGTGACAAGACTCATTTCCCACCGACGTTTTAAATTTTAATTACGCAGTTCACCTTGCAGAGACAAAAGCATTTTTCAAGTAGGGAATGGAATATTTTGTTTGTTGTAAATAGAATGGAGTGTTCCCATAACTCGGCTGTACTTATGTTTTAACGCCTTGTCGTATATAAAATACATAGCGATGTTTTTAACACAAAAACAGGGGTTTTATTTTGACGTGTCTTTGTACATGTGTGTCTGTCTGTGGTATCGTAGCTTTTAAACGATTGATCGATTATGATGCGGTGTTTTTAGGGTTCCGTATGAAAAAGGCGAAAAACGGAACCCTTATAGGATCACTCGTGTGTCTGTCCGCCTTTTACAGCCAATTTACTCCGAAACTACTGGACCAAATAAGTTAAAATTTGATACTCATGTGCTTTTTTTTGAATTGAAGACGAACTTATAAAGTAAATGACTGAATTTTGAAAAAACTTTTTTAACGAAATCAGAATTTTAAAAAATTGCAAACCATAACATCTGGAATGTCAAATGTCTTTAGGTTGTAAGGATCTCAAATATATTTTTGTTATAGTTGTACAATGGATAGTTTTAAAATTATTTAAGATCGACAAACTGAAGTTCGTCTTCACAATTGACCATTCCCCCCTCTTATCTCTTATCTCCGTAACTATTGAGGCTAGAATTTTGAAAAAAAATCAGAAATTACACAGTTCTTTCGTTTGTTAGTACTCACAGTGCGAGTTTAACACGCACTTGTCCGGTTTATTTTTCTATTTTTATACATTTTATTTGTTTGAAAGCTGATGTGATCAAGATGATTTTTAGCTATGTTTGGCGTAAGTAGAACTGTCGGGATTTTTTTATTTTAAATTTCATAGTTGTTTTAATACTACCTTTCGATTTGATTTTATATAAGTATCTACTACCTATTAAAATAAAGGATCCGGCTCTGGGACGTCTCTAACGCGAAAATAATTATTATTTACAAGGATTTTTTGTGCCTTTTTTCCATCAGATAAATGTTTAGGTGTATGCGGTAAACATAAAATGATACAAAATATTTGACCATTACTTTCTGGGCAATTGGTTTCTGGACTCAGTAATGTGTTTTCTGTGCTAAATAAAAGGTACCTACTTACGATTTATTGTAAAAAATAAAAATAACTAAGAGACCAGCCTTGTGGTCAAAATTCGACCGAAAGTGTCCAAAGGCAACTTCACATTAACATTATGTTTGTAATTTTATGCGTGTGTAAAACACTGAAAATTGGTGTCGTTTCGAACGACATAATCCGAATCTTGCTGCAGCACAGACGTAATTTATTAGTTTTTTGTTTTCTTATTTTCAGATTCACGGTCTTACGGCCTTATTCATATAAGCTTAATTTTTTTTATACCATATAAGTTAATGCTTGACTACAATCCCACCAGATGGTGAGTGGCGATGAAGTCATTGGTGGTAAAGCGCATTAACTTAATAAAAGTAGTTCACTCTTAATTTTTTAATAAACCTATTTTAGTTACTGCACTGTTGTAATATGTATAAATTTTATCGTTTTACATATTAAGTAAGAAAGAGACTAATTATTTTACGAGCCTTCTATAACTTTGTTTGTTTTTATGAATCAGGGGGTGAGACTCTCATATTTTAGTGTTTGTTTGTGCTTTGCTCCTTCGAATTAATACTTTTTTTCTTTCTTTCTTTAAAAAAATTAAAGTTCTAATGTAAACTTTAACAACGCCAAAGGATACAAAGTATCGCTACACGTATTAATATTTAAAACGAGTAACCGCCCTCGCTTTGCTTCGGTTTTCTTTCACCTTGGGTTACATTATTGGAGTTTTATTAAGGATCCCTAATTTTTTTTAAATGTAATACAGCCTATGTTACTCGGGGATAGTGTAGCTTTCTAACAGTGTAAGAATTTTTCAAATCGGTTCAGTAGTTTCGGAGCCTATTCAATGCAAACAATCAAATCTTTCCTCTTTGTTATTAGTATAGGTAATAATAAAAAAACTTGAGAGGTGTCAAGGGACACCCGGATGGAACGAAGTTCCTTTCGATTTAAGTATTGTTTTTCGCGCTCAGCAGTGTGATTCAGCAATATGAAACTAGATGGCGCTGTACAACTTTCTGAATCACGCTAGCGTGTCGTGACAACTTTTCGTAAGAATTTTTTCCGTCTAGCCCCCTTTCATAACGCGCGATAAGGAACTTCGTTCCAAAAATAATATTCATTGATAATTGGATTTAACTAATCTATACTACAATGTCATGGCAATTTTCGCAATACCTTTTACATCCACTGTGGCCGTGTCTGGAAGGGTGCGGTTGCCAAAATCGAGGATCATGGGTTCAAATCCCATCAGAAGAAATAGTTAAATGTAATTACAACAAACTTTTTTACATTCAATTTTTTATACTACTATCCCACCCGGGTTTTGCACGGACAGAACATAGTAATTAATACCAAAAAAAATTTCTTCAATTATGTGATAATACGCATGTTGCTTCAAGTAAGACGGTTAGATTTTGTTTGTTTTTAAAAGATCTTTATTTATAAAAATAGTTACAAGATATATTTACAATAACTTATAAATATTGCAAATACAATCGTAAGAATTATAAACGTTACGTAGGCTAATGGCGCCTCTTTAAACACACACAATACTTATTAATTAATTCATTTTGATCTTAAGATAATAAACTATAGGTATAGTAAAGTAATAGTTATTTTGGTGATGCAAGGCTTTGTGGGATGGCCATTACATTTAGACAAATTAATTTACATTTAGATTACACACGTTTGTAGTGTTTGAACTACAAACAGGTTGAACATTCATAACTGACCAATGCAATGTACAGTATATCAAGTATACATGATAATTAGTATGGAATACAAAAACAACAGAGATATAAACTATCTAACGGGGGTATCCGCACAAAAATATTACTGAGTTATCGGTTGCCGGGCGGCGAGCCGGTCGCTGGTAGTTGCGTATGGTCATGATTCACTAAGGAAATAGTGATGGGGCAGTCGATATCTATTGTAGATCCCGGAGTATGATAGGGTATTTAATCTGGATTTGCCAATCGATGATACAAGAATATTTGGATGCTTAGGATTTTTATATAAGAAGAAGTTTTTAGATATTTTTAAAATGAAATTTTTGATTAATGGAAATTTTATATTATTGTGTAATTTCTTTAAGTTAGTTCTCAAAGGTGTATTGTAAGAAATTTTAATTGCTTTGTTTTGAAGTACTTGTAACTTTTTATACTGAGAATCTGTTATACTGCTCCAGACGGGAGCAGCATATGTAATGGAAGGCCGGACAAGCGTAGAGTAAATTTTTAGTTTGGTTTGTGGACTAAGTTTTGATTGCCTATTTAGAATGGGTCTTAAAGCGTTTAAGCTTTTAGCGCCTTTAAGCAATAAGTTTTTAGTGTTTTCATGCCAGTTTATTTTGTTATCAAGAACTACACCGAGGTAAGTGACTTTACGGCTCCAAACAATGGGATCTTCACCAATCTTTACACATTTAGTAGGAACGGTGCGTTTTCTGGAAAACATGATGCATTCTGTCTTTTTAGTATTTAATTTTAACTTCCATTTTGTGAAGTAATTGAGTAATAAATCAGAAGATAATTGTAACCTCTGGATTATCAGGTCAATGTCTTTGGACGACGAAAATATTGCTGTGTCATCAGCATATATTGCAAGCTTAGTATGTGGCTGTTTAGGAATGTCGTTTATAAAGAGGGAGAAGAGATATGGACCTAAAATAGAACCCTGTGGTACGCCAGCAGGTATAAATTTAGCAGAAGAATTAACATTACCTATATATACTGAGAAGGAGCGATCCAGCAGATAAGACTGAATGAGCCTAACAAGATCTAGGGGCGTATCATTCAAGATAAGTTTGTGTAGTAGACCTGCATGCCAAACCGTGTCAAATGCCCTCTCAATGTCTAAGAGCATCATGCCAGTGGACTCGCCTAAGTTTAATCCATTGGCTACATGTTCCGCAACTCTAGCTAGTTGCTGTGTAGTTGAGTGCTTAGGACGAAAGCCAAACTGTTCAGGAATAAGGTGGATTTCAGTTGCCTTCGAGAGACGAGCTAAGATGATTGCTTCAAAAAGTTTACCTAGACCAGGTAATAGACTAATTGGTCGATAGCTGCTAGGAAGGAGCTCATCTTTGCCAGAATTCTTAATCGCAATAACTTTTGTTACCTTCCAAGCAGTGGGATAATATCCCAGCTTAAGACAAGCATTAAATATTTTTGTCAATAAAACGACTCCTTTTTGCGATAGATTTTTGAGTAAAAAATTTGATATTCCATCAATACCAGGGGCTTTCCTAGATTTAAGTTTTTTAAGCTTGTTACGGATTTCTTTAGGTCTAACTGGATATTTTAATTGATTTCCGCCAGATTCATCTAACTTTTTTAAGGAATCTTCAACAATAGCAACAGTATTAGGCTCACTGTGCCAGAATCTGGTGAGGTTCATATTTAGCAGAAACGTTTCAGCCAAAACTTCACATTGCTCTAAGGTAGATGTGGTAGATAAGGTATCAGATATTTTCAGAGGAGGAATAACATTTGGTTTAGGGTTTAACGATTTAACTACACGCCATAAGTCAGAACGGGGATTATCAATTTTGGCTAATTTGTTATTCCAGCGATCGTTGTTAGTTTTAACTATAGCTTCATCTATCTGTTTCTGCAAAGTATTAAATTCTGAAAGTAAGATCCTCTTTTGAGTTGGGTTCTTTTCCTTTAAAGGTTAGATTAAAATGTAAGTAACTGTTATTCATTGATATTTGGAGTATTTTTAACCTAATACTAAAGAGCTTCTGTAAATTGAAGCTACCATAGAGTCCATATTAGTAACTACTAGTGTACTATAGCCTAAATACAAACGAGTTTTGTTGAAAATCTCGTAAATCCTAAAATGAACATTGACTTTTAAGTTGGTATGTGTAGTTAATTAATACAATTTTAGGACACAAAAATATTAAAGTCAGTACATTTCTCCATACTAAATGGGCATTACATTTTTTAAGTTTATTGAAGAATTATTTAGTGTACACCACAAAAAGTATTACACAATTAAAATGCATGTATATCAATAGTAACAAAATACGGTTTTATCTCTTCAAACTTGTTTTATTTCAATAACTATTAGTCTATTAAAATATCCGGTATTTCAATTAATTAGCCGGAAAGTTTATAGTGACGAAAACTTCAATTGGTTAAACTAATTGTACATACCATAATAAATTAGTTTTTGATGTCATTTCAAAACTACTCTTTAATCGCGAGCAGGAAAACAACAGCTTTAAAATAACAATCCGTTTGTCCTTTCATCGCAACTTACAGTTTTTAATTAACCTTTTTTTTCTGAAAAAAAAATAGTTTTTATTAAAATATTTTAAAAAGCATGTCACTAACTACTAGTACATAGTTTTCATTTAGTGCGTTGCGTTGTCACTGTTGTATTTTTTACACGTTTTAAATTAAACTTGCATTTTTCCATGCATATAGTTTTGCTTGAAAGCCTCCAAAATATTATAATTATTGTAATAGTAAGTCCATTCTTATATAGTTGCAGATAATTAAACTAAACATGGATGTTACGGCTATAGCTATGGCTAGAATCTCTTACCTAATCTTTTTTAATCAAATGATATTCGATCAAATATTAATATATTTTGGACTGTTAAATGTAATAAACTTATTCTTATTCTAATTAAAATTTCTTTAAGTAGATATAACTAAATTTTGCGTCCGTAAAAAATATTAAATTTGTATATTTCTAAGGGGCCCTTTTTATTATCTTATTAATATCATCGTTTATCAATGAATATCATTGAATGGAACAGAATTAAATCAAACAAAATGGATCGGAACCAAACCATTGGATGAAATGGAATCTTCACCCTCTGTCTTTCACTCAGTTACAGTTATTTGTGTCTTAATAATACTTACTATGACACTGTAGGCCAAAAATTTTACCCAATTTTACCCTTATACATTAACCATTTTGATAAATACCAAATATTACGACATCCCTGCATCATTAAACTTATAATATAATACATATGTTATTTTTAATAACTAACTATTGTATATTTTTAATTATCATGAACTGCTCGCGTTTCTATTCCCGTGTTTGTTATAAAAAGGCTCTTTATAAAGGCTTCTGATGAATGAAATGTCAAACGATTTGTCATGATTACACGGGCTTTTATATCAAGAAGGTATGATGGATTCTAGGCGCTTTGTACCATGTATTCGAAATTTTTAGGGGTCCGTTGAAACGAATATCCAATTCGCAGGTTTGCGATCCCTTGTAGTTGAAAAATCAAGCTTCTTAGTTAACACAAAGGAAACAGCAGTTTTTGCCGCATACTGATTTTACAAGAAGCGCTGACTTATGGCACAAGTGACGGGAAAAATTCGTAAACGGTTTTGTAGATGCATAACAAAATTTTTTTTTTTAACTTCATTAATATCTACCATTATGACTGTTATTATTTCCCACTGGTCCGCCTGGATAGCTAACACCCATGCTTGAAACGACGACACATCGTGTTCCAGCTAGGGTTTAAGATAACTCTCAATTTATTAATTGCTTGTATTAAGAAATCAATTTTTTTAAAAACCAACATTTATTCACCTTATTTCTTCTTTCCTTTTATTTATACGTAAGAAAGATAATCGATAATTGATCATAATTTTGAATTTTTAATTGGATTGATTTAATAAAAAATATTATAATATTGGAAAAATAAAATACATTTTGGATCCAGTCAGTAGTATAATAAAATTTATTAATATGACTTTGGTGATAGAACGATTTCTACGAGTAAACTTGGATAGAAAAACATTTTAGTATTATAAGTTACCAATTCATAACTTATTTTTGGAAACCTCCAAAATCACCGCATTCAAAGTTTGTATACCGTAGTACTTAGCAAATTATACTGCGGTCTCTTTGGAAGCGGCGCTTTGCGGTATGAACTTTGTAATTTTTGTCTCTTTCTTTACGTTAGGTTTTATGCAATATACTGAATTCCCAAAAAAAATAGATAATAATAATATCTTTATTTCCTAAACCATAGATACATCAACTTTAAGTTCTGTATTATGTGCTATTATTATCATTTTTGAATATTCAGCGATATCCCACTCGCTTTTGAGAAAAAAAATTTGAAGACAATATTGCGCCAAAATAAGAGCATTTAATTTTTTTTTCAATTTTGATATAACCAATGTCACTCTCACAAACTGAAATCGATTAAGCCGTTTAGGCGTCAGAGCGTGCCAAAGAAACATACACACATCCACTCGAACTAGTGTAATAAATGTAAAAAATAAAAAAAACCCACCTGCTATCAAAAAAGTTATTATGATATACCTTTTTGAAATCCCTATGGTAAGTTCTTTAATTTGATACCTATGTTGCGTTTTTCGTTTTATTTATATTTTTGAACTTCAAACAATGGCATATCACAACCACCATATCTTTTTTTATTTCACTATCTAAGAACACTTAGGTTATCATAAATCCGTTCAGCGATTTGGAAGATACGAGGTAATAAACAATATTACCTCGCAAAGCAGTGATAGCCTAGTGGTTAGAACGTTGGTCTCCCGAACGCGGAGGCCCGGGTTCAAATCCTGCCACGCACCTCTAATTTTCAAATAATATGTGCGTATTACAAGTTAATTATCACTTGCTTCGGTGAAGGAAAACATCGTGAGGAAACCTGCACACCTGAGAGTTCTCCATAATGTTCTCAAAGGTGTGTGAAGTCTACCAATCCGCACTTGGCCAGCGTGGTAGACTATGGCCTGTACCCCTCACATCGTGAGAGGAGACCCCGAGCCCAGCAGTGGGACAATTATGGGTAGTTGCTTTGGTTTTTTTTAAACAATATTATAATAAATGCATACATAAAAACATACATACAAGATACGTGCGAAAAACATAACCCTTCCTGGCAGTCGGGTAATAAATTACAGGGTTTTTCCACTATTTCCACCTATAGGTCATGGTTCACGCCTTAAGCATTCCTCCTACTTTGATTTCTGTCGTGTACCTCCTTTGCGTGTAATAGTATACTCGTTAAATGTATTTTGGTACAATTAACCGACGTCCGCGACTGATATCAGTGTATGGAAAAACTTGAAGACTTAGAAGTTAAATTTTGAAAAATTCAATGCTTAGGTACTTGCTTCATTTAATTTCATACTTTTAGTCCCGGCGGTTTCGGCTCTGCGTTGATTGCTTAGTACTTAAGTCAAAATATTGAGGTATGTATTTTTTTGACGTGACAAAGTCTATTAAAACGATGAACGCCGGATGCACGCACGAATAAACATGACTCACTGTCACGTTCCGCGAGCGAGAGCGCGGAACAAGCGATAGAGAGGCAAGATCGGCTATGATCGGCCGAAGCGCTCGGTTCGTGCCGCATTTTCCTATACAAAATAATGGTAATTTAATTAAAATGATTCAATTTTATCTATAATAAAAGTATGCAATCATTTCATCAATGTTTTGTCATGACGTTGTCACGTTAAACTACCGTCCGTAAACCGACTTTATAGACAATCATTTTTTATACTAGCATCATTCCAGAAAGATATTTTATATGAGAGAAGAAAATGACAAAAGAAATGGCATAATGTTTCTCAAAAATACTGCGTTCCATATGCTACAAACTTCGTCGTAGCCCTACTTGTGAAGCGATCTAAGCAATCTCGCAACTTCGGCTACTGTCCAAAGTTGGACCACAGTTTGGTCTATCCGAAACGTTAATTGGCTATCGAAAAACAGCTGACGCTAAGCTTTGTTGGAGGCATATTGAATCTAACACTGAACTTATAAGAAGTCAAATAAAATAAGTAACAAAAAATGTTGTGTGTACTTGAACTGACTTGAACTAAAATAAAATACAGATAAAATTCATTGAAGTATAGAACAGACATCTCGAACAAAATGTATGTCCCGCCCGGGAGGTTCGATTTTCAAAATTGAGCCCCGGTTCTCCTTTCAAAATCGAACGAATCCAATGAAGATTGAAGCCACATGGCGCCAATGCATTGAGACATACATGGTGTTCGCGGTGTCAGTTCTATATGCTAGTAATAATACTTCAATGGTTAAATTATTATTTTTAATTTAATTTACTCTTTTAATAATACAATCTTGTTAGGTAAGTCAGCAGATCCTCGTTTTCAAGAAATATTTTTTACTAAATACAAAATCATCCGCTCTCCAGTGTCAGGGCTGCTGGAAGAAATTTCATGAGAAATAAGCAGTTCCTTTGTACCATCCTTACTTGATGTTTTTTCTGTACAATGTATCTATGTGTACATAAATTATTAAATAAATAAATAAAATAAATAATCATATTACAGATATTATAATATAAAAAAAACATCTCAAAAAGTATTGACATAAATGGTTTTTTTTCATGGTAGTAGCCTAATGATTCATCTTTTGGTAAAATGCTATTGTCGCATAGACATCAGCAACACAAACGGCATCACTATGCGTTGCCGAATTACAAAGAGAGAATTTATGTATTTATTTTTATTGATGTAGAAGAGACAACATGGAGAAATAATAATAGTGATAATGGTAATAATGAGCTCTCTCTCTGCATATTCTACCGTCTGTATAATGGGGAATGTTCTGAAGAACTGTTTGGCTTAATACCTGCAGTCAGTTTTCGTCACCGCACATCACGTACCAGGTTCCACCAACACTACCTGGATATATAGAATTCGTCCACAGTTCGGTTCTCACGTCATTTTCTTCCTCGCACGTGTAAACTGTGGAACAAACTACCTGCATCGGCGTTCCCTCTTAGCTATGACATGGGGTCCATCAAGAAGCGGGTCTATCGTCATCTTCTTGGCCGGCAACGTATTGGTAACGCCCCTGGTGTTGCTAATGTCCATGGGCGGCGGTGATCACTTACCATCAGGTGACCCGTCTGCTCGTTTGTCTACTCTAAGCATAAAAATAAATATTACAGTGAATATTACTGATATAATTCCTCCGAGAGGCCTTCTACCAGCGGGCCGGATTTAGTCGCCTCTTAGGACTCGTGGAATTGGGGTTAGTATTCAAAGCCGCCCCAATACGGCCTTAAAAGATCTTAAAAGTAACTTTTAATTTTTCCATTATGCGCGGATGCTGAAACACCAGTCTAATCGTATCGTCAAGTAGTACGACAGATACTTTATAGCAAACAACTCTAAAAGATTTGCTGTATACGCTGATATGATAGAATAATGAATTAGGATTCTAAAATATTTGACAAACTGTCCAGTTTTCAATATGAACGCAATACAAGTGCCCTTAGTGATATTGATACTTCATTTCAAGTATCAAAGCAACGCGATTCATAGGTCAAACTTTAAAATAATCGGAGATTATGCCTCAAGAGAGAACGTAACAAACATTACATTATGTTTGATATTAAACGACGTTATGTACCTATAAAACAATAACAAAATAAACGTTTGAAGCGTTTGAAATCCCAATAGAGGGGGAGGGGTAATGCCAGCTTCCATATAAAGAAGACAGCGATCTCTTATGTCAGTCATGACTGAGGAAAGTATTTTAGAAAAGCATTTAAGAAAAGGTACATTATTTCCAAATTCCCACTGTAATGTGATATTTTAATCGATTTGGATTTACTATTTTATCACTCGGCTACGATGAAGTCAAAAACTTGTATATTCCTTGCAACAGTAACATCTGATACACTAATTTTGAGACAAAGAGAAAAAAAGAGAAACTGAGTTTAACTAGTATAGGTAAAAAGATAATTCGCTCCAGTAAGTACATACAGTACTTATCTACGTCGAAGAATGCATTATGAACACGCGTCGGAAACGTGACGTCATCGTAACGAGCTTATTGTTTCCGTGGGGAGAAGAAAATACTTAATGGCCTTATTGTCACATTTTGTAATGTTGAAAGGAAAAACGGCTCATTTTTCTTGCGAAAGTTTATTTTAAAGAATGTTTCTATAATAAAAAATGGGTTTATAAGGCTTTCCATTGTGTTTGGTTAGTGTATGTAGTATGTAGTAATATAAGTAATATATGAGGTATGTAATCTATTGACAATTATGGCCCAAATTTGTTAAAATGTAACTTCTTTTTGGTGACCACATACCATCAGACGTGTGCTTTTTGTACCTATAATATATTTATATTATAAAAAAAAATTTGTCACAAAAAATACTATAACACTAAGTTGTATCTTATTCGTTTTCTTATATTAATGCCAAATAAAAGTCCGAATTAATATGTAGACTAAACAGTCCCCTGAGAATTTCCTACTTCCCACAAACACGCAATCCTCCGGAGTAAAAAATACTCTTTTAATGTGCACGCGTAAACAGAATCCTATTACTTTATTCTGAGGTTCTTTATATCTACGTCGCTTAGTTTATGTCACGAGTATACAGTATCAAATATTATATGTACTACATTTCCACACTAAAGTGTATTCAGTTGTTTTCTTAATTTGAAAATATTTCTTTTTAAATTAAATGACGTATAAACCAGCCAGCAACCTTATATGATACTGATATCAAACCTTTATTTTATGTTCCTTTATTTTATTTTATGTTCTTTATTTTATGTATTATATTTTATAAACCCCCGACGGTTTTACTAACACGACTCATACTTAAGAACACTCTAGATAAAATCACTTTTCAAACAAAAGAAACTAGATCAAAATCAGTTCATCCGTTTGGGACATTGAGATACAGGAGCTGCTATACTTACGAAAAAAACGTGCATACCTACGCAACGAAACATGGCGGTATTGTTCCTACTAATGTCCAAGTTGACGTGACTTTGACATTCCTTTGTCAAAGTGGGTTTTAGTAGTTAGTACCTTAGTACCTTGGTAATAAGTCACAATTTACACTGTAGTAAAGAGATAAAATAAATGGCGAACAAGGCACACGTCTGACATCATGAAAAATTTGACAGTATAACCTGTGGTATAACGAAACTGTTGCGTATAGAGTTGGATTGTTTTTATTTCATACGTTAGACAAGGACGCCAATATGTTTATTATTTCGTCCTTTAAACTATTCCAAAACTAAGTATCTATATGACATTATAACAAGTCCTTATAATATAAGTCAATGGTTTGGGAGCTACGATGCGCCACAAACAAACACAGATACACAAACACGTCAAAATTATAACACGAGGGGTGTTATAAATAGGGTTATAAGTCTGGCGTTAAAAGTACAAGTTAATAGCTATTTATTGACATCGATATCAATTACAAATATTTATAATAGGGTTTCTGCCACAGGTTTCTGCATAAGAACGTAAATAATAAAAAAGACGGAATAATATTGTGAGATTAGAATTTATTCATTATGGCATTATAATGGTTTCTGCCTTAGCTGATTTTATTATGTAATTTTCAGCGCTAATAATTCTAATAATATTATAACACTAGCAGAATGACAGTATGATATAGGCTGTACAGTATAAAAATAATATAAGCGTTATAGGTACTAATGTACCTACAAAAAACTATTGTTTCGTTTTTGTTTTAATTTATCAAGTTGTTGATACTAAATTTGAAATCTAGGGTTGTGCAAGATTTTTTGGGACAGAGATTTGGCTCGTTTTGCTGGCCCTAATTATCTACCTCCGTTTAAGTTTAGGTGACCCTAATTTAATCGCCTTAAGCTAGGTTCACAATGTTAATCCTATGCTAAAAAGTACAGGTCGGGAATTAAGTAGACACGGGCAGAGGGTCCTGTTGAGCAAAGCTTATAAGGGTTGTATTAAACCCTATTAACGTTTTACGCGCCTCTCCACTTCGCGTCTCCTTTGCGTTATTATTATTTAAGTGAAAAATTGTTGCGCTCGTAGCCTGGTGGCTTCTATCGATCTTAAGTGGTCGACCGAGTTAAGGGCAACGCACATTTATTCAGCTCTATTCAGCTTATGTCCATAGAAAACAGCGATTTTGTATGGAGACGCGTACGCATCCGGTTCAGCTTTCCGCGTCTATTCAGCTTTCGCGGCAAACGAATAGAAAATGAGAACCTTAGAGTAATAATATATACTATAGAGCGCGAGCAACGAAGTGGGAACAGTAGGCACGGGTGAGAACAACACGACGTTCCCGCCGCGAGCGCTTGTAGTCGTAATTGAATGCTAGCGGTGTGCGGTTCTAGAGAGATTTTTAAATATTTACCTATCAAAATGGTCAAATGTGCAGTCCCATCTTGCAAAAACGATAGTAGGAAACACACAAAATTGAAATCCAGTATCACATATCATCGGTAAGTTGATTTTTGTATTTATTTTTATGAAAACATATCTCGCATCGCGGGGTGAGGGGCGGGCAAGCATAAGACCGCCCGCGCACCGCGCTCACCCACGCTCCCGTAGCGCTCCCCACGCGAGACTCTAGTGATGTACGTGACTAACGCTGTAGTCGATATTTAATATACTTTGTATGGAACGGATTTTGCCGATGCGATTATTGCCATAAATTATTGGCTATACCGATATCAAATGATCCTAACTGCTAGATAAAAAGAGGATAAAAAGAGGTTTGCCTAATCTCTAAACAGCAAATAAGAGTGTAAAAATAAAATGAATTATATTTTATTTATTAAAAAAATATTAATATTTATCAAAGGAAGTATCAATTTGCTACATAACGTCATTATTTTTTAAAAGCAAAGATTATTTGAATTATTTGCAGACGAACTGTAAATCATTTAGTATGAGGCAGCATTGAAAAAGACGTTTATAAACATACATATTTATACAAAAAAATGTCGTTTAATAGTAGGAAATAAGATAACTTATCGAAATAACTTATCGATACCTCGTTGCCGATCGGCACGTAATTGATACATCCCTATCTGTCATACACGCATCGATATACGTATCTATAGATCATCTGCCTACGATGCGTACGATGCCGTTTGTGTAATACTCGCGCTCTATAGTATATATTATTACTCTAAGATGAGAACAATGAATGTGTTTTTATCGTGCGAGTGGTATCTACCGCGTTTAGCGTCGAACGCGGTGGAACAGCGCTTGTCGACAACATGGCCTTCGGGTGTCATGGAAACTTCGCACACTTGGGTGCGTCACTAACTCCTTCAAACATCCGTACCAGTGTTGGCATTAATCAATTAAATTTTTAATCAATTAATTAATTTGATTAATTTTAATCAGATTAAATTAATCATGATTAAAATAATCACGATTAAAAAAGTAATCGTAATCATGATTATTGACGTTAATCATTAATCACTAATCATTAATTGATTAACTTGATTTTGATTATACACAGTGATAGCCTAGCGGTTAGAACGTTGGTCTCCCGAACGCGGGGGCCCGAGTTCAAATCCTGGCACGCACCTCTAATTTTCAAACATTAAGTGCGTATTACAAGTTAATTATCACTTGCTTCGGTGAAGGAAAAAATCGTGAGGAAACCTGCCCACCAGAGAGTTCTCCATAAAGTTCTCAAAGGTGTGTGAAATCTACCAATCCGCACTTGGCCAGCGTGGTAGACTATGGCCTGTACCCCTTACATTGTAAGAGGAGACCCCGAGCCCAGCAGTGGGACAATAATGGGTTGTTGCTTTGCTTTTTTTTTAAAGTATTTATATACAATGATTGAAGTTTTATGTACGTTTTATTCACCTCCTCAAGTGATGCAGAAATCAGCACGTTTGCACAAATTGTCCTTTAGGCGGTTTAGCACAAGAACACTTCACTTCGAACTTTATCAAAAGCAGTCACTATTCTTAATTTTAATTCGTCTCTGTTCGAATACTCCATAGCATACACAACACTTTTAACCTCGCCCCACAAATAGGAATCCACCGATCACCGAAGTACCACCGATCACGTAAGACGTAGGTATCCTGCGATTAGGAAATGCTTCGCGATATAGCCGAATGGCACCACTTACACTATTATTGGCACGAGCATATGCACGAACCATCTCCCAGTATTCTTCATTCGTAAATGACATTTTTGTTACTTTGTTAATTAATCAATGTTATGATCTTAGACCTGATCAGCGCGTGCGCGTAAACAGAACTGAGGTAGTGAGTATGAGTAGGTTTCAATATATAATGTCATTGGTTTCAATGTAGGTTTGGCGTAAATTTTGGTAGGCGAAGTCGGCGGCGGCAACGTCGCTCAAAGAGACCGAAAGCCGCCGCGGTGTCTTTGAGCGCGCCGACTTTTGTCGAAAGCGGTAAAACTACAAACACCGGTAGTATTTGTGTTTCACCGCGTTTTTGATGTAATAAAATGTTATTTATTAATCGCGTGACTTGAATTCGCGTGTGCTCCAAGTGTCCACACTTTTTGTTTTTAATAGATAATTAGGTCAAATTTTAAGCACCCTTTTTAATTACATATTTGGATTGAGAATCGAGTACTGAGTATTCCCTATAAATATCACAAGTGTCGTGTGTGTGTGTTGTATAAGAAATGATGGAAAATAATGACACACATATTTTCTTAAAATATTTTTATTAATTATTTAAAGAACAAAACAATAATTTCTAACGTTCAAATATACTGAATTCTAATTATGAAGAATGTGTTATTATATATATTAATCAACTAAACTTAAACATTAGTTATGTGATTTTTTGATGTTCAAGTTACATTTCATAACTACTTTTTTTTCAAATAGGTCGTCTGCTAATTTGTTTGACCTTGGTCTATTTAGCATAGTTGCAAAAGAAAACATTCTTTCCACCAAGCCAGAGGACGGCATTGGTGTATTGTACTTAATAAACACTTTGCCTATATGCAGGATAACTTTGTAGAAGCTTCAACAACACAAAAATTCATACCATAAAAATGAAACGGGCAAGTGCGTCCTACACGATTTTTGACACGATTCGCAATCCCCCCTTATACGCCCACAACTCCTATTAAACAAACCTTGCCGGATCCACCCCTAACCCCCCACCCAAATTTTGAAGAAAGAAAGAAAGAAAGAAAAAGCATTTATTCGAAGGAGC
>OZ010695.1:2020568-2119989 GCA_963932265.1 Thymelicus lineola
AGAACAATGAATGTGTTTTTATCGTGCGAGTGGTATATACCGCGTTTAGCGTCGAACGCGGTGGAACAGCGCTTGTCGACAACATGGCCTTCGGGTGTCATGGAAACTTCGCACACTTGGGTGCGTCACTAACTCCTTCAAACATCCGTACTGAATCAGCGTGGTGGAATATGTTCATTCAACGATGAATCCTAGAATACACTAATATCGAACATTCCGTCTGTAATTTTTTTGGAAATGAATAAATAACTAAAAAGTTAACCCCAGAAAAATCACGTTGATTCTACATGTACTGGTTGAAGTTTATATTTAAGGTAAAAAAATATTCTTCGTAGTATGTTATTTTTATAATATATATTTTTCCATTTTATCAAATAAAGCCTAGTAAAAATATTTTATTTTAGATAAAAATACACAATATTATATTTCATTGTAACAGAAGTCAGTTTTCTAGAAACAGTTGTTGTAGACAAGTCTTGATTCCATGCTATTTTCCACGTATTGTGATAAATTACCAATGTGTTTTTACTAATAAACTCTGTGTTAAACGCTGATTAAAACTATTTTATGAAAGGGGCGACTTTTTCGTAAATGATTAATGGGTTGGTACACAAAAATATTCATATAATGTATCCTATTTTAATATTAGAAATGTGAAAGTTTGTGAAGATGTTTGGATGATTTTTCCTAAATCACGCCACAACTACTTAACCGATTTAGCTAAAATTTCAAATGGAGATAGCCTATACCCTGGATTAACACATAGGATACTTTTTATCCCGGAAAATATCAGGGTTCCTGCGAGATTTGTATAAAATCGATGTTCGCGCGCGTGAAGACACGTGCATCCTCTTATATCTAATATTATGTATCCTAATCCATCATGCTACTTACGGTCTACTTTATTTTTATGTGGTTCTGTAAATCTAAATTAAAAAATAATAAAAAATTTGTTTCGAAAACACTCTACCGCAAAAGCTAGTGTATTATAAACTTAATAAAACTCTAAACAATAATATGATTATTTATCCTCCTCCTATAGAGATCTTATAAAGCTCCTATAAATATCCCTCATAATATTTTTCTTAAATTTAAGCTATCTACAGACGTCGACCAGTTACAATTTGTTTTTATATGTATATACATAGATTTTGCTGACAATCAGACAATCTCCTAAGTTGGACCCTCCACGCCCAGTCATAAGTTATTCCAATATAACCGTGTAAAATAATCCAATATGTAATGTAAAATTCCAGGTCTTATTTAATTATGTTGAACTAAGCTTACAAGGGTCGGATGGACCCAATTAATTCTTTGGGCGCCTACGTATGTCTTTCCGACATGTTTCGGTTCCGTTGTAGCGTGTTGAACTCGGGTTTAATCTGCAGGTTGGGGCACCCAGGCTTAGTACGTACGATCGGTCATCCAGAACTACCCTGTGTCAGACATGTAGTATGAAATGGAAAGAAAGATAAACTTTTGGGGATAACTGTATTAAGTAAAAAATTGTGTTTAACTTAGACTAATTTATAGTCAATAATGAAGAGAAAATATTTTTTAATGAAAAATTTACAAGTTTTCTATTATTTGATTGAATAAGTAGATTTGAGTATTAAAACAAGTGTACTTAGTAAAAAAAAGTGGATAGTGACAGTGGTAAGTTATTCGATACCTTTCGATATGCATAAGAAGCGACAAAAATTTAAATGTAAATAAATTTAATCTTATATCAAATAGACATTATAAAAAGTATGGTAATCGTGACATCTAATGTAATTTCCTTTTTATTCCAAATTCCTTCATATTCTGACTAAATTATCAAGTCAAGTGGTTTCAAATCAAATCAGTCGATCCGAGGACCGTTGGATTTTGATTAGAGGCGTTACCACAGACGAGTTTCAATAATTGAATCTCTATGTATGTTGCGAACTGAGGTTGTGTCAAATAGACGGGTCACAATATAAATAAAACTGTATTTTTGATTTGAATTTTTTTGTGGTACCCAATAGTGTCTTAATTGAACTGTTTATATATAATACTGTATATAATATATTAAATGTTATAAAGCTCTTCATGTAGAAAAATATCTATAATAATTAAGAAAAGAAAAGTAACTACATGGGGGGAGAAACTTTGATTTATGCATTGCGTCAATATCATTGTAACGATAATATTTTTGTCAAATATTTTCCATTTACAGACAACGATCAACTAAATACAATTTTATTTACGTGTAGATTAAGTGCTAGCCTGCCTGTCAAGAAAGAAAAAAGAATAAAAAAGAAAGAACTGGCTCCCAAGCCCTCATCGTCGTTTGACGGCTGACTCATGCAATTCATATTTTTGCATCGCACGTCTATAGCTTTTATGCACATAGCCCTCCAACTTAACTGAAATCTGACAGGAAATTAAAATGGGCGTGCCTTCAAACGTGGAATATTGAGCGGACTGTCGGTTCAGCCTCCAGTGATTTACAGGATGTTGTCTGAGCTGCGTACTGCTGGGGCACACTTCAACGATATTTGATGGTGTGTTTTTAGATAACGGAGAACTGTTCTGTGTCGAATTCTGAAGATTAAATAAATAAAATAAAATAATCCTTTATTTCTACTACGAATATTATCGTAGTAGTTTACATTTTTCTTTTATATTAAATGATGATCCCACCAAAAACATAAATGTAAAAAAGGAGAGCCAAGTTCAATACAAAAATTATGCTTGGCTGTGGGCTTCGCCGCAAAAAGAATGGAGATCTAAATGAGTGCCAAGTTCTATGCAAATTCTAAATATGTATTTATGGGAACAAAATAACATTATGAACAAGTATTAAACTCTATTTCTTTGCTTTATTGGATACCTATAACAATTGCTGTTATTTAAAAAAGTGAGATCTTAAAGTAGGTTAGATTAGACTTTGCCAGTTTTTATCAGACTGACTTTTATGACTGATGTAATGAAAACTGGCCAAGTCAAATCTAACCTACTTTAAGATCTCACTTTTTTAAATAACAGCAATTGTTATAGGTATCCAATAAAGCAAAGAAATAAAGTTTAATACTTGTTCATAATGTTATTTTGTTCCCATAAATACATATTTAGAATTTGCATAGAACTTGGCACTCATTTAGATCTCCATTCTTTTTGCGGCGAAGCCCACAGCCAAGCATAATTTTTGTATTGAACTTGGCTCTCCTTTTTTACATTTATGTTTTTGGTGGGATATCATTACTTTTTGTAAAGAAAAATATACCCTGTTCACAAATCTTAGAGACTACTAAACTGACGACTAAATTGACGTTTCATGGGTGGAAACGCGTAAAATTACGGGTGGGGCTGCGGTGCGGTCTACAACAGCTATGTTCGAATATCTATTTGGCGGACACTAGCGCCATTGATTAGGGTGGCATAACTCAGCAAACTTCACTCTGTTTACAACAGCCATGTTCATATATCTATTTGTCACACACTAGCGCCATTTAGAAATGGTCATTATTGGAACCTCTATTGTTTGTAAACAGCTGGAAACTTTTTCAACTTTCCCTTCATATGAGATGGCCCTCGTTCTACATCAATACTCCATGCGCTGAAGTATGTCATATTGAGCCCCGCGTGCACAGAGGCCTTAGTGCGAGTTTTACGTGACATAACGGGCTCACAATGTAAATGCGAGTTGGCTAAGATTTGTATGGCACCGAAGCTTTTCTTTTCACTGCCGCTAGATGGCTCTGCTTTGGTCCCATACAAATTTTGTATGGGGACACCACTTATTTTTCGACTTTTTTTAATTTTTTCCTACGCTTACACACAATTACCGAGCTGGATTACAAATTTCATCCTTCTAGGTTATCTGGAAGTAGGTTAGATTTAGGTACTATATGTCAGTCAGTCAGTGCTAAAATTTACGACTTTTTGACCTTCATATCTTTGTAACCGTTTGAGCCAGCTTCATGAAATTTGGTCTTCTACATGTCCATATGGATATAATTAAACACACGTAGTTTTATGTGTTTACGTTAAAGAGGTTTTGAGTTATAAAAGGGTCAAAAGTGGCACCAAGTGGTTCGTGTAATATTACACTCGGCGCTGGCTAGCCAGTTCCTTTGCTTGAACTTGGCTTGACACGCTGCCGCGTGTCTAGATTAATTGATGATAAATTTTTATCATCAATGAATTACTAATATATTTAGTAACATCCAACACTAGTGGCTAAAATTCTTGAGCGTTTCCGTGCTTCGGAGAGCACGTAAAGTCGTCGGTCCCGGTTGTTATCATAAGATAACTCGGAGGAGGCTCTCGTTCGGTCTGAAAACTTCCGACACTCGGGTTGGCCACTAACCCCTCCACCAATCCGCATTGGAGCAGCGTGGTGGAGTATGCTCTAGGCTTCCTCAAGAGGAGAGACCCGTGCTCAGTAGTGGGCCATTAAGGGGTTGAAGCCAGCCAAACCAATTGATGATAATTTGATCCGTTAAAGCAGTACAAGTGTACGGTACTCAAAATACTCTATCGAACCTAACTTCTGTCCGTTACGAGGATGTCAGCTTCAGCACGCCATTAGCAAAATGTCCATTCGTCCGTGAGATCGCTCTAAACTTCGTTAAATTTAAACTGGAATTGTTTTTTAAACCTCGTAATTGAAGAAGGAAACTCTTAGTTTGTATCAGTAATTTTAACGAACAACATTATGTGTTGAAACTTTCAATATACCTACTATAATTCGAAGTTATTAGGTACGAAGTAGCAAAATTAATTATTAGAACGATAAATTAATGAAAAAAGGTTTAAGATATTATGTATATTATGTTCCTTGTAAGTCATTTTCGTTTTTGGAACTGAAACCAAGTCCACGATGTTCAGGAGTCCAACGTTCAGTCAATCCTTAGCGAATTGTACGTTGCGGATCAATTGCTACCACTTTTTTACTGCATAACAGATACGAAACGAAACGAAATGATTCTGCACGTAATGCTTTGGGTTAGTCCTGTTAATTATTGTGTATGTGTATAAACAAATAAATAAATAAATAAAAGTTAAATTACTAATTTCTGTGGAAGTTCTGTGAAGAAGTTAGTGCCCAATATTTTTTTATGTTTTGAGCGCGTATACTAGTTTTTAGTACGACTCTAACTGTTTGTTAGTTTTAGTACGACTCTAAATACAATATTTAAAATACAATAATTAATTATGACAATAATTTCTTCCAATTAAAATAATTCTTCTTTCTGTTAAGTTTATCCGTGTAAGCGTAAATTGGGTATTAAAGTTCCATTAATTGACAAATCGTATTTCGACATTTCGAAGGCCTCCCATTACGTCACACTTAATTAAGGCGGTAATGCAAATTTATGCAGGCAAGAGAGAATTGTGACTGCATGCACATTTTCTTCTTTCATATCTGTACCTACTATAATAATATACCAGAAAACCGTGGAACTGAGAGTAGAAGGATGTTGGCTTCAACCCATTAATGGCCCACTACTGGGCACGGGTCTCTCCTCTTGAGGACGCTGCTCCAATGCGGATTGGTGGAGAGGTTAGTGACCAACCCGAGTGTCGGAAGTTTTCAAACCACCCGAGGGCCTCCGACATGGCTTAACGACTGTTATCTTATGATAACAATCGGGACCGACAGCACTACGTGCCCTGCGAAGCACGGAAACGCTCAAGAATTTTTTGCCACTAGTGGTCACCCATCCAACTACTGACCGTGCCCGCTGTTGCTTAACTTTGTCGATCACTTAGGATCGACGCAAGCCGCCGGGCTATGAGCGCTTCAGAAGGATGTTACCAAGTAGTAATTAAAAACTATATTTTGTTCATTTTGCTATAGTATTAGTGTAGTGAGTAGGTATTATACAGCAGTTTTTAGTGTGGACTGTGGGTAGGGTAAGTGGGAGTTTTATTAGGTATAATTAGCTCGGAGCTATAAATATTTTATCTAACGTACGAAAGCTGTCCAAGGCAAATTAATGAGTATTTTATTCACAGTACAACTGATCTTAAAGCTAGCCATACACGATCAAGTATAATTCAAGTCTGCAGTTTGACTTGATGCGGCATCCAGTTTAAATGAGATAGCTCTATAGCTAGATAGCCATACCGTGGCCATACACCGTCAAGTTTACTGGATGCTGCTTCAAGTCCGCTGGAAACTTAACAAGTATACTTGATCGTGTATGGCCAGCATAAGACAGACAAGTAGGTAGGAACGTTGTTAAATTATGTATTTCTGTTTCTGTGCGTGTTGTTTAATTTCGTTCATAATTTATGAGAGCGTGGAGGAAGTGTGAAGACTGAAATATTCAAAAATTGTTACGAACAACCTTCACCTCTGACTGAGAGATAGTGGAATACACAAATTGAATGAACCCTTTACACGGGAACAAGGCCGATTACCATCACTTTTATTGTGTGAATTTATACAAGGTTTTACTTAAATAAAAAAGCAGTGATAGCCTAGTAGTTAGAACGTTGGTCTCCCGAACGCGGGGGCCCGGGTTCAAATCCTGGCACGCACCTCTAATTTTCAAATATTATGTGCGTATTACAAGTTAATTATCACTTGCTTTGGTGAAGGAAAACATCGTGAGGAAACCTGCACACCTGAGAGTTCTCCATAATGTTCTCAAAGGTGTGTGAAGTCTACCAATCCGCACTTGGCCAGCGTGGTAGACTATGGCCTGTACCCCTCACATTGTGAGAGGAGACCCCGAGCCCAGCAGTGGGACAATTATTGGTTGTTGCTTTGCTTTTTGCTTTTTTTACTTAAATTACAATGTATGTATGTCTTGTACGTATGTATCTCGTGTGTTCGGGTAAAATTTTACAAACTGAATTAGAACTATTTCCTTTCATCACACAAAATTGTTTTAGCAGATTACTATGTTTCCGATGACAATTCATTTTTATAATATTATAAGAACATACATATTTTTTTTCTTCAGTGCACTTACCCTCTATAAGCTTGTTTTTAGTTTTCTTAAAGCTATTAATTTATCAGTATTCATTTGATGATACTGTAAATAACACCTGGTTTATTACTTACGCCATGCCAACCAAGCAGAAAAAGCGGCAAAGCCGTCTATGAAATGCACTGCACAGTTGAGGAGTTTAAAAGCTTACTAAAAATGTATAAATAATTGAAAACCTTATGAAATAAATGTTATATTTAGATATATCAGTCAGTTTTATTTATTTATTTATAAACTTTATTGTAAAACCTACAAGCTAGGCTTACAAAGGCTGACTTAATGCCATGGGGCATTCTCTCCCAGTCAACCCATGGTGTAGGTGAGTAGGTTATTATAAGGAAAAATAAATTTATGTAGACGTGATAAGCCATACGTGCAAAAGAGGTAACCGTTCATAGCCATTACACTAGGAATTCATAACAACTAGGATCTGTAGTGTACAACATGCTTGTACGGTTTTGAGCACTGGGAGCAATTTCTGTTACCATCTTCATTTTACTCGTCCTTGAATTCCAACCTTAAAACTACGTACCTAAGCTTTAAATTACATTCACCGAGCATAGTTTTACTATGTGCGGATGTTTTATAAGTAGAACGGGGCTTCCTATGACAGATGGCGGTAAATTTTCTGGCGTGTAGTGTTAATTATGCATGCTTATGATGTATGCCTCGTGTTTAAGGGAAGGCGATGTCGAAATATTCTTGAGGACTTTGCACTGGCATTAAAAATTAAAACATTTCGTGAGTGTACCTGTGTATTAAATAACATAAACTTGAACTACTATTTATATTTAAAAGTGAGTTTTTAATGATTGGCAAATGTTCTGCATTACTGATGCGTTGCCGGCCGAGAAAGGGCGAAGAAAAAGAAAGATAGAACGAAAGAAAAAAGAAATAAAAAATGGGTATCCATCCATCCTTACGTGGACCTAGCACTGAGTAATTAGTATTTCCAAAATATTTCACTAGAGGGCGCCTATACAAATGTTACACGTACCTAAACCTACTATTACTCGTATAGAAAATGCTTATGAAACTCACGCTTGGACTGCGCTGACTCATTCATTGTCTCCTTTGTTTGACTTGTCACTGTCCGTCTATTTTAAATGGACTTTAATATCGTCATCAACATTAATCAATTACATGACAATTTTCAACAGCTACGCCTTAATAGGGCCTGCGTGTTAATTTATCATGTGAATATTAAAAAGGATTATTGTTTAAACGTAACGGTTGCGTTCTCCTCTTAGGTTGTGTAGTTTTGGGCGCATCTTCCTATAGGAATATATTCTCCAGTCTTATGTAATTTTGCATATACTAGTGCTCTGCTTCCGGTTTTGCCTGCGTTTTTTGAGATAATACCTTATTTATCTTATTCTAAACAATGGAAATTTCGTGAAAATCCAATTAGTAGTTTTTGCATTAAATAGTAAAAAACATTCATACATGTTTTCAGCTATGATAACGTCATATTGTGACATTCCTCTTATCATATCGTATTCATATTCATTCATATTCATATTGTTATTCATATTATTATATTATTGATATTCAGTATACCAGTACAAATTATCATCATCACAAGCAGCAACATGGTGAAAGGAAAAAGGAAGCGGTAAGTACCTACTTCCTATTTAGTGAGCAAATATAATATATTGTACAAAATTAAAGATTTTCATCGCCCATTTTATTATTTTTACAAGTATTAAGGTGGCTTAGAATACTGGCCTCTATAAAAATATAATGTAAACAAAAATTAAGTACAAAACATTTCGTCAGAACTATATTATCTCGTTTAGTTACCGATTCCTGAGGGGTTATTCAAAAGTTTTATGAGTGCGAAAATAAAATTTTGTTTAACACTGTCGCGAAGCTCGGGGCGGAATGGCCCATTTGATCTCCGAATAATGGTCTCCGAGCAACAGACGCCACATCAATGTGGTATAAAGATGTTTGGTTAAGAATTTAGGAATATTTCGTTGAATGCGGTAATAGTGAATAGGCTTTTACTAAGTTAGTGCGTAGTTGCAAAGTAGACTAATACTACCTAACTTAATAAGTTTGTGCGTTCACCATCTTAGACCACATTTCCACAATTGTGGTCAAGCATTAACTTACTAACCGACTTCGAAAAAAGGAGGAGGTTCTCATATCGACTGTTTTTTATGAGTTTGATTTGATGGTTATTTTTATATTCAGAAGGTGGTGCTTGTCATGTGGTAAGCGAGATCTGACGAGTAATTTTTGAATTATCCCTAATTTAGCAGTCAGTTATTTTGAGTCAAAAAGTTTCACAGGGTGACCGTTTTGACCGTTGTGACCTTATCGCAAAATTTTCTCAGCTAAGTACCTAAGCCTTTTCATGCTCATTTCTCGCCCCTCTCTGCGTGAAGCTGTAGAGGCCACTAAGTGTAACAACAATTTTCCATGATGTATGAGGTTATTAATTAATGCTTCTTGATAATATTTTTCTTCATATTGTATGTGTTTAATCTTTCGTTGTTCAAAGTATTTATAGTTCTTCTCATTTCTTAACAGTATTCATTTTTATTAAGTAACGTGTAACGTATTTTACTTAATTAAAATAGGTCGGGTTAGGTTACATTAAACTTAATTAAAACAGAATTAGGGACTTCGCGCTGTAGAGCTTAGGTTAGATACATTCAAAGTTAACCACGTTAACTGTATTTTAATAGATTCTTGTGAACTAAAGAGTTTTGTTGTTGTTTAGTTATTGTCCCTTGACTAATTCATTATTAAGCTCAAAATATATTTATAGTATTTCAACTTCAATGTATTGTACATCGCAGTAAAAATGGAATATGAGATAATATTTAATCCACTACTTGTAATATATGTACCATATCCATTCCACATTGAATTTTTCCTCTCAGTAACTTCCTTGTCACGTACCAAAGATGCCATTTCACAAGACTTTATTGTATGAAACACGTACCTAAATACCTTACACATTCGAAATGTTCTTTGCACCTTCTTTTATTAATGTCCTCGTTTATAGGCCTATAACTTGTCCAACATCATGTACATTATAATATAAATATTTTATATCTACAATACATATTTATCTATCTTCATTTTCTTCTGGAATAAAATTTCGTCTAACTATGTACGTCTAATAGCACAATTCACAAAACAGCTATTTTGTTTCTGTCGAATGTCTGTGTAATTTGATAAATATTAAACAACCAGTCTAGAAGTATTCTCTCTGAAAAAAAATCAAAATAGCTTGATAAACGACGGAGTTCTGAGATAACATACATATAAAACCAAACGATTTGGTTATCCATTTTCTTAAGTCAGTTAAAATGATTTTAAACTTATTCGCGGACACTGAACATTTTTAATGCAACAGGTATTTGGTACTCATGATTCGTATTTTATAATACCGATATTTCGACCCAGTTACATGAATCGTGTTCACGGTGCGACTGCTATGGCGGGGAGAAACTCTTGACAGGTGACATTTGACATTTGACGGCAAAAGTGATTGACTGATGTATCAACGTATAGGCCTTGGGACTAGAAACTCAAAATTTCGCACACGTACTTCTCTAATGACGTAGGCATCTACTAAGTAAGGATTATTCAAAATTCAACCCCCAAGGGGGTGAAATAGGGGGTAAATGTGATAAGCATAATTTCCGCTAGCGAAGCTGCGGGCAACAGCTAGTGACTGATAAGCCTGTCTACCTTACGTCTCGATAGTTTTCCTTTTGCAACACGGTACACTACACTAATGACATCTATACGCACTGAACTTCGGTTAAAAATGATCAGACGTTGCTACACTTTTGATAATTACACAATCCATTTCCATTTCCTCCATACATTTTCTCTAACAAAAGCAATTGAATTAATTACAAATACATAACAGTTGCGTGCTTGCCCAAGGTTACTTTTGAACTGCTTATATTACTATGTATGTTTACTAATTTTAGTTCGTAGTTTTGGGCCACGATGAAAAACTATAGAATTTTTTTATCTGTCAGTAAAATGGTGAAGCACCAGCGCTGTTATATTTCTCTTGTACCTAATAACCTGGCCTGATAAGAAGTCATAGTCCAAGTCAGAACAAAAGCTTTGACTAACGACTATATTTTACGATATATATTGTCTAATCTTCGGTCAATACTCTTAAATTTTGTATAGATGACGATAAGTAGTCTACGAGTCCAACTCTTACCTGACCGCTTTATTTTAAGTTCATGTGGTTGATAACGCGTGTTCTACCTCCCCAAGGCTTATAGAGTTGATGAACTTGATATTGACTTTGATAATTATTTACAGTGTAGGATTTTACATGTATCTTTATTTTTTTATAATGGTATAACAACGTCGAAGGCGAAGCTTAACAGTATTTTATTTTTTGTTATGACAAACATTAAAGAGGAACAAACAAATTTATTTTAACTACTTATAAATTTTTATTAGGTAGTGTTCAATATACGTATGTATATGTACATATTTATGGCGACTAATATTACTAAATATCACATTGGTTCCATGTTAGTGAGGCCACTGCTTGACCTTGTAGCTCCAGTGAGTATTTTAGCGTCTGAAACAAAAAAATTATTAATTTTAAAATACCTTCGTAGTTGTACAGTAGATAGTATAACTACGTAGTACCATCCGTAGGCTCAAACTTAAAATTACCCGAATAAAAATAATGTTCTTAAAACAATCTTATGATTTTTTTACCTTATTAACAAAAAAATTGTTACTATTGTATTTATAATATGCAGTCGTACCAGGAGCTAGGTTCTTACATTATTAAAATCATTCTCTTCATTGAAGGAAATCATCTCGACAAGTTACCCGGTTACTCTCATGCTGGCAGTTTGCATGAGATAGCTATATAGCCAGATAGCCATACCAGGGCCATGCACCGTCAAGTTTACTGGATGCTGCGTTATGTCCGCTGCAAACTTGACAAGTATACTTGATCGTGAATGGCCTGCTTAAGGCTGGCAAACAATCAGTGAATATATTTTACTGTTATTTTTAACTTTTATAGTTTGGTAGGTTTGACAAATCAGAGACAATTGAATTCCCTCCCCCTCCCCCTCCCCATTTCCAAAAATCCGATAGCCTATAGCCTTCCTCGATAAATGGACTATTAAATACAAAAATAATTTTTCAATTCGAAGTTGTAATTCCTGAGATTAGCGCGTTCAACCAAATAAACAAACAAACAAATTTTTCAGATTTACGAGTACCTATAATATTAGTATAGATATAAGCTCTTTCCTTCCTCTTCGGCTGTATTCATAAACAAAGATAAATAATGCCTGTATTAATGTCGATTGGTCATGCGTTGCCTTGATCTTTCGGATGACCGGCCAATCGACTTGATTTTTTATAGGTAACAATAGGCACGCAGTAGAGATACAGACTAAATAAAAGCCACTTCACACCAGTACATAGATCTGATGATTCACCTTCGTTAAACATACGATTTAAAAACTATGAGTAGTTTCCTGTGGCGTGAAAAAAAGCTATAGTCGTGATGTACTTCACAACGAATAAGATAATTATCATCTAAAAAAGCCTGTGGTGTGGTGCCTGTCTACTAGATGTAGAGTCATCGTCAAAATACTCGTAGATTTGTTTATTCAATTCGGAGTATGGTAAAAAATTCATTACCCGTATCCGCCTTTGTGTCCACCGTAGCCTCCACCCCCAGCGCTGGCGCTGGCACTGGCACTGGCACTGGCCTTCGATCCACCGAATCCACCACCGCCGCTATGCCCACCGCTGCCACCAAATCCGCCATGACCTCCTCCAGAGTGGCCACCGCCGAGTCCACCGCCGAGTCCGCCACCGTATCCGCCGCCGTTACCGCCGCCGAATCCGCCGCTGGAATGGCCACCGAGTCCACCTCCAGAGTGGCCTCCACTGTGTCCACCGCCGAGTCCGCCACCGTATCCGCCACCGTTACCGCCGCCGAATCCGCCGCTGGAATGGCCACCGAGTCCACCACCAGAATGGCCTCCGCCGATGCTTCCACCGAGGCCTCCACCGTTACCACCGCCAAAGCCACCTCCGTGACCACCTAGACAAAAAATATAATTATATTTTCAACATGTGCTGCAGAGCTCGATATTCGCAAGCCTGATGCATCGGCGGACTTGATTTACATAAAACAAGGATTAAAAAAATCACGCTGTACACTTTGCTATTAGTGAACTATCATTCCTTGAGTCGTGAGTGCCATGGACAACACATAAAGACAACAATACATGCCGAGACTGAGATCTGACATTCAAACTCATTCAAATTGCCTCACTGGTCTCCACTCACTCCTCAGAGGTCTTTGAGTTTAATTTAATGTAAAAGAAGATGTTACCTCCTACGCCACCGCCAAATCCGCCTCCGCCGCCACCGCCGCCGCCGCCGCCGCCGCCATGGCCACCACCTCCGCCGCTTCCGAAGCCGCCACTAAGACCACCACCACCGTAACCTGCCATAAACAAATAATGTAAGTAATCCTTTCATCCATCCATCCAACCATCAGCCTTTACAGGTCAGATAAATTAACAGAGCCATCTCACTTATCGTGGTTTTAATAAAGTATTCTTAGTAAAAAAGTTTCAAAATACCACCTCATCTATTTTTTATTGAGTGTTTGGGAGTATTATTAATAGCTACAACACTACTGTGTTTCTTTTTGGGAACTGTACGGTTGAAGCATTATATTATCAATGAAGTAGTCACTCCAAATGCCGTTCCTTCGGTATAGAAAAATAATAATATATTTCAAGTCAGAGATCACATTAAAGCCTTTAAATTTCACTGCAATCAACAAAATTCTACTTGTTACTCATAAGGTTAGAACGTTCCAACATATTTTATTACAAACCAACTCTTCGACTTTGTTTATTAGTACCTATAGACAAAGACAAAAATTAATAATTATATCTTCAAAATAATAATTAAAGCTTTTAAAATAATATGCACATTTCATTATATAATAACTATGGATAAAACCATTTTAAATTAAACTTTTCCTCAATATGTTCAGAAAGTTACTTGTTATATTTAATACTAAAAAACTAACTACTAAAATATATGTTATATAGCCTATAGTCTATCTAGATAAATGGACTATCAAACACAAAAAGATTTTTTCAATTTGAACCAGTAGTTGCTGAGATCAGCAAAAAAAAAAAGCAAAGCAACAACCCATAATTGTCCCACTGCTGGGCTCGGGGTCTCCTCTCACAATGTGAGGGGGGTACAGGCCATAGTCTACCACGCTGGCCAAGTGCGGATTGGTAGACTTCACACACCTTTGAGAACATTATGGAGAACTCTCAGGTGTGCAGGTTTTCTCACGATGTTTTCCTTCACCGAAGCAAGTGATAATTAACTTGTAATACGCACATAATATTTGAAAATTAGAGGTGCGTGCCAGGATTTGAACCCGGGCCCCCGCGTTCGGGAGACCAACGTTCTAACCACTAGGCTATCACTGCTGAGATCAGCGCGTTCAATTAAACAAACAAACTCTTCAGATTTATAATATTAGTAAAGATTTATTTTTTTTATAATAATAATTCTTTATTTGTGATCATAGGTATAAACAGGTCTTAAAATAAGAAAGAAGGTTCTCCCTTTCGGTCATACAAATATTATTAAAAATTTATATTACTTGACAATTATTTTAAAAATCAAATTAAATTATCAGCCTGAAATTCATGAACTGAATAATAACATTTATCAATTAAAACCTTTTTTAATTCCATTTTTAAATTTTCAATGTTATATATGTTTCGAAGTGATGCAGGGACTATTTTATAAATTTTTGATGCCATACCAAATATACTTTTTCATTCTTTTTATATTTATAGATAACATGTAATTTAAATTCAGCATTTTGTACTACTTTTTCTAAAATCAAGACTCCCACGTGAATGTGTTATTCTCAAAAAGGGGTACAAAAGTTTTCCCTTCGTGTATTAATGTAGAGCTAAATGTAATGCAAAGGGATCAAATACGGAAGGTTAATAAACACTGAACTAGAACACTTTCAACGTATACAAAATATTGAATAATATCAAAACTGACCTGGTGCAGCGTGAATACAAGCCACAAGGGCAAAGGCCACAACAGGTACTAATAGTTTCACCATCTTGATTGAACTGTACCTCACCCGACGCGCCAACAGCTTATATACAAAATGCTTATGTCATGAACAGGCAAATGTTTACAATTCTTTGCTCTTCACTTTTTACAACGCACAAGTTTTTGCACATTTTTGTTGTTAAGTTCAAGCTAGCCGAACGAAATGACGAACTCGGCTCGTAATCGACGAAATTATCAGCTAGCCGTTGTAGCAAACGGAGATCGTTTTAAGATAAACCTGTCGGAGCATACACTCTTTAAGATGAAATGTATTACGAGTCGGTGGCTGTGACTTCGTTCGCCTAAATATTGTTTTATATTTTATACAAACTTTTACTCCCATTTTACTCCTTTAGGGGATAACGGCAAAAACATAATTTTTCACCATTACCCATGACTGTTTCACTACCGGGTTCAGGTCTAATCACAAAGTGTGTAAAACCCTATATATAGTTCAGTGTACTCAGTACTGGCCAAGTGGGAATTTGCAAAGTTATCATACGTATTTTTCACGGAAATAAGCTACGTTCAAATTTACCTTTAATGATAAAATCGTATTGTTTAACAGACAGTGAGATATAAAACAGCTACCTACAATGGAAATTTTCAGCCATGCTAAAAACGGATTTTTGGAAATTCATCCCCTAAGAGGTGAAAATAGGCGTTGGTAGTCATTTTCATACAAATCCATTTCTTCACTTTTAGTTATATAATTATATTATGTTTTTTTTTGTTAAACCAACTAAAACCATAAAAGTTATAATTTTAAAGATTTACATTCATTGATTGTTAGGCGATACGAAGTTCGAAACCTACCACTCTGTAAATATAGTATTACGAAATAATCCGGGGCATGTGAATTTTACTTGCAAATTTAAATTTTATAAGCTACGTAGAAACTTACAAGGGCTTTGAATATAATATTCATTCTATGTACACACATAACTTTTAATAACATTTTGTCCAAACACGTAGCAATACTACATCACTTCCTGGTAAGCTCCGACAAAACCCTTTATAAAGTTTAGAAGCTTGGCTTAAAATCGATACATCTTCACAGACGTCAAACTCATCTGTGTGAGTGAACATCTCTCTGCGATTGGGAGCAATCGAACGAAATTCAAACGTTTGATTGATTACACGATTAGCGATTGGTTGACCGACGCCGATACGTTGTCATGGCAACCTGGCAACTTGTATAACCAGTTTTACATGACCCCTGACTTCAGTAGATCCACTAACGCATGAAACAGCATCTGCAGTTCATGCGCTTCTGGTACTTTGATTTGGTTTAAATTGCAGTTGATTTGATTCTTACGTCGTTGTAATATGGAATATATCTGATTGGCTTTAATGGCTGTATTTAGGAAGTTTGACGAGGCCTCTCCACGTGTGCTGAGTAGCTTCGTTGACAGTTAAGAAGATACACGATCACCGCCATTTGTCATTCAAGTCCCCCTGCGCGTTGACTATAACGTGAACCCAAAGTTTCGTAGTATTATCACCATTGTACAAGGAATTGCAGCTCCTACTACCACGCGTTAAAGATTATAATTGTATGAAATTGGAGAATTAGCTGAACAAGCTTTGTTATGTATTGTACGTTGTCGCTATTAAATACACCTAATGAGAATTTTCACCGATTGATTAATGTTTTGTCTTCTGCCATTGTGCGAGCAGCTTTTGCAGGTTTTGTCAATCCTTTACCTCTATTTGATACTTTATCGTTGAGTTTAAATGACCTGTGGATTGGTGATTGATGAATTTGTTTTATAAAGAAAAGGTTCTAAAGAGTGATAAAGTTAAATCAATAGATAATAAAGATTAAAGAGCTCTTTGAATGACTTAATTTTATTATCAGACAATACATTTGGCAAAAATTAATGTTGATCCACGCGTTGACGGCCAATATATAAAATAAAAACTTTTTTAGGGTTTTGTAGGTTTTTGTAAATATTTGAATTTTGAACAACAACAACAACAACAACAAAATCCTCTTTATTGTACACCAAAGTTATATCCAAATACATTTTATTATACAGGAACTAGTACAATAGGCGGTCTTATTACTTAAATAGCAATCTCTTCCAGACAACCTATTAAGCCAATAAAGTGAAAAATTTTGGAAACAGGGTAGGGTGCACAATTAAGGACAAATATTTGTCAGCAGCTAGTACTTAATTATGGAGACTAAAAGGAAGAGTAAGGAATGAAATTAGAACACTATTAAGGGTAGGAAATAGAAAAGAAAAGATTAGAGCGAGAGGTAATAATTTTTCACTTGATTCTTGAAAGAATCAAGTGTTTGCGCACGTCGGATTGCTACTGGTAGCGAGTTCCACAGACGCACAGCCACAGCGGTGAATGAGTTACTATAAAAAGAAGAGGAATAGGAAGGAATAGAGAGAGACAGATTTTCATTAGATCGAAGATAGCGATTTTGATTTAACATATATTTATATTGAAACCGTTCTAACCGAACATTTGTATTCAAAACGAAATCTTTATAAATTTGTCGTGTCCGTAAGTCCGTCCATCCATCCAAAGCATAGCGCAGAGACCCTTAGAGCTAGAAAGGTGTAATTTGGTATGGATTTATTTATCAAAACTAGAACTAGTTTGACGACCCGCGTGGCGCAATGGTTACCATACCGGATCGCCGCGCCAAGGGTCCTGGGTTTGATTCCCAGCGAGGCGGAATTTGAATGATGAGTTTGAATTTCTGTTCTTGGTCTGGGTGTGAGTGTCCTTGTCTTGTGTGTTGTCCATGGCACCCACGACACAGGGAATCCTAATGTGGGACTATGAGTGTGAAGCATTATTTATTTATTTATTTATTTAGAAGGTATAGTGGTAGAATAAAATATTTAAAAAAATCCTAGGTACCTTCCCATGAGGTAGGTCAACATAAGCTAAAAATTTTATACCATATTAAGTGACTTATTGAGCTAACTCGTTGACAATCTTGTTATCGCGACCGTCAGCTTAGAACTAAAATGTTTCTTCAAGAACAAAGCTTCTTAAACTTTTGAAATTTCAGTAAATTTGTTTTAAATTCCAATAACTTTTTTACTACGTGTAATATTTTAAAATATTATATTATTATAATTATACAATATTTTTAACCGACTTCAAAAAAGGAGGAGGTATTCAATTCGACTGTGTTTTTGTATGTTTGTTACCTCAGAACTTTCGACTGGGTTCACCGATTTTAATGATTCTTTTTTTAATCGAAAGTTGGTGCTTGTGATGTTATTTCACTTAAAGAGCGAGATCTGATGAATAGTTTTTGAGTTATCCTTAATTTTCAAGTCGGTTATTTTTTGTCATGAATTATCAATAATTAGTATGATTAATTAATTTAGTTCAAATATTGTAATTTTATAAATGTAATAGATAAATGTAATTAAATGAATATTTAGTTGTGTATTAAGTCTAAATAAAAATTATTTATTTCTTTCTTTCTATAAATCCATAGAGGATTAACTAATATAAAGTTCACAGCTAAAGTTTTAAAGCGAATCTTTTATAGTAGTTACCCTCTCAACTCCTGGGAAGTAAAATCAAAAACGAACTCGGATATATTGGATCCATCGCATGGATTCCTTACTAAAAATGTACGAGGAATAAATTTCAAAAGTAATCATAATGTAGGTAGTTTACAGGAAAATATTTCTATATAGACTGAAAATCTATAAGGACCAACTTTAGCTACGAATTTTTATTTTAATGCGTGGCGTGTTGTGCAATGTCGCCAAAATTCTATTACCATTTCAATTTTATCACTTCTTACAAATATGTACATACTTATCGCTTTTGATTATTGGATAACTTCCTCACAAAATATCCTGGACATCTGAAACCACTGCTAGTTATACCGACTTGTTGCTCTGAAACTCAAGTAGAACAAGATATTTGTATTACCATCAATCATTCCTCGAACGCTGGGAAATTCGATATCACTGATATTGAAAGTTCTTGCGATATTAAGGCTCTAACATTTCTTATTTACTGGGGAAGAAGTTGTTAGTCATATTTATTTATTTATTCTTTATGTACACATAAACAATTATATGAAAAACAAGTGAGGAAATAATGTACAAAGGTACTGCTTATCTCTAACGAAATTTCTTCCAGCAGACCTGCGACTGGAGAAGTGAAAGAAAGGTAGATAGCGTGCACACAGTAAAAACAAGTAATACCTATTTAAATATAATAAACATAACTATAAATGTAAATAAAAATACATACATATATAACATATATATATAATACATAAATATACATATAATATATAACAACATGTATAAATTTACATATAAAACTACGACGAAACGAAACGACGAAACTACTATATTGTACGATAAATAAAATATTCGTTGAAATTGCCTCAGATTTTTTTAAATGCCATAGTGAAATTTATGTGTGTTTTGTATACTTATTATCTTTACTATTATACATTTATATTTAGACTTTTTGAAGAAATGGCGCAGTTTGACTTTAAAAAAGTAGTCGAAGATTTACGGTATCAATTTGCAACTTGAGTATTATTTTTATTTATTTTTCATATGTTAGCAAATTACGCTGTGGATTTTATGACAAAAAAAAATCTATACAGTTACAATTTTTAATCTTTAGATCAATAGATAGGTAATAAAATTTAACAGTGCATTTTCTTGAAATTAACTCGCTAATCATAAAAAAATGTAATTTAACGCAAATAGCTGGGGGGATAGTATCCGTAATTATGTTTTCCTTGTGAAATAATTCGACACCCCGAGTCGCTAAACCAGGTTTAACATACTGATCTCCCCTATGGTCGCTGTAATGCGACAATTGTGGTACAAGTTAAACGCGATTGTAATTTTTGAATCTATATTTACTATTACTACTATGCTATTTATTTTTAAAAGTGCGATATTTTTTATTATTGCCCAAAAATTGTTTGCTGGAATGTTTTTATATTATATTCTAATCAATATTTGAAGTTCTCATATAGATAATCGTTGAAACATAGAGAGTATCACTTATCCATGCATATAGTAAAATGAAGTCCCTGACCGTATCTGTCTGTTTGTATGAACGCGATAAACTCAAAAAATACCGAATGGAATTTTATACGGTTAACACCAATAGGTAGATTAATTCCTGAGGAAGGTTCAAGTGTATAATTCATAATAGTCTTATGTAAATTGACTGAAACTGCAGGTGGAAGCTAGTTTTCTTCATAAATTATTATACTAAACATTTAGACAAAATTGATTGACAATACAAAAAATGTTTCAAAGGATGTCCTTTAAAGACTTTGAATTTAACCGATGTGCCCCAAACTGCTCTCATTTGAAAGGCATGCGAAGATGGTTTGAGACCACTAAAGCAATTCATTAGACACATTCGGTCCATTCTTGGAGTCGTCTTTAGACCTTTGCCTGGATATCACAGTCCAGACTATAAAATAACTTATAATCCTAATATCGTAACGAATTTCTTTAAAACCGCTACCTCTCATCTATAGTACCAGGAGAGCATAATGCAGCGCCTACATAATTTCACGCGCCGCTACCGTCCTGCAATGAACGCAGTATTTACACAAAATCTCGCGTTGATACCTACTGTAGCTAACTCCGTGATATTCGGACTCTGTTGGAGGGTGCAGTAATGGCCACCATTATCCACTGTGATAATGCGTATGTTAGTAAGTAGAATAGTCTTGTGGGAACTTAGAGTCAAGTAATACGGTTGCAGAAATGATATTGAGTTGGTACAAAACAACACGTACACTCAAATTTAATTAAAATCTTTATCTCCAATTTTTTATTTAATTTAATTTAAACTTATAATAAAGAGGAAAGATTTGATTGTTTGCATTGAATAGGCTCCGAAACTACTGCACCGATTTGAAAAATTCTTATACTGTTGGAAAGCTACACTATCTCCGAGTAACATAGGCTATATTATATTTTCAAAAAAATTAGGGATCCTTAATAAAACTCCAATAATGTAACCCAAGGTGTAAAAAATAAAGAAAACCGAAGCAAAGCGAGGGCGGTTACTCGTTTAATAATATTTAATAATAATAATTTTATATATTTGTGTAAGACGTATGTTTGTGTGTGTGTTTTATAGATTCTTAATTTTTTTGGGTGGTTTTCAAAATTAATTTTAGTAATTATATAATACTGCAATTCCATTTTCTTCGGCTGGCATATCGCATCTGATGCCCACAGGCTACAGTGACCTATTACCAGGATCTAAAGCTGGCCATACACGATCAAGTTTACTTGTCAAGTTTGCAGTTTGACTTGATTTGGCATTCAGTTTGCTTGAGATAGCTATATATAGCCAGATAGATGTACCGTGGCCATACACCGTCAAGTTTACTGGATGCCGCGTGAAGTCCGCTACAAACATGTCCAGTATACTTGATCGTGTATGGCCAGCATAACTTTCCTGCTAGTTTGCGGACTATTTTTATGAATGCACCAATAACTAACTTTTTTCTTCAGTCTTTGGACAGGAACGCATCAGTGATGACTTTGGCATTGTTAATGTTCATTCGCGACAATGGACAATTACCACCAGGTGGATCGTCAGTTCTCATGGAAAGGCGCCCTTATGTTATAGCATAACGAATTGCAATTTACACCATAATATTACCTGTCTAATCTGTCCAAAAGCTCAGAAACAAGCATTGAATTATTGTTCATAATTTGAGTTGAGATTGCATTTCAGAGTTCCATTACAAAGTTCTTGAGTCTAGACTGTTCAAATTGTATTTAACTCCAAGTCAAACTGGAAGACTGTTACTGATATATCATTAATTTTAAATGCAAAATAATCGTCAGAAATTTTAAATGCAAATAATCGTCAGAAAGGCTATATGCGCATTACCAACTACGATGACAACGCCAACGCATTGCAGATACTTATAGTTTAGTAATCCTTTTTTGTTAGGTTGTCTGTATGTGAAGAGAATGGATCTTTTTAATTGATTTTAGTGGATATTGCCGAATTTGTCATAGAATCACACGTGTAGTTTGTAATGTTTATTACGTGTATTATTAGCTAGCTGTGCCACGCGGTTTCACCCGCGTTAATTTGAGGAAAAAACCAGCTACATACTCAAATACATTTTATGATGTTATTAGCCTTCCTCGATTAATGGACTATCAAACACAAAAATATTTTTTTAATTCGAACCAGTAGTTCCTGAGGTTAGCGCGTTCAACCAAACAAACTCTTCAGCTTTATAATGTTACTATAGATGACACACAATCGGTTATTATTCATACAAAAACATCACAATATTATTTTGAAACCCAATATTGGGATACACACCTAGACGCAAATTGAGTGAATGGAAGCAGGGGATAACTTTAATATGTTTAAAATGTACGCATTTGTTTGTCCTTGACAAAAGCACATTTCATAGCAAGCTTTACAACAGATCATAACACGAAGAATACACAGTTTCGGCCATAATTTAATTCAAATTCGATATCTTAACTAATGCACCCTCAAATCAAACAGGCTGTGTAAACAAACACCCTTCAGAGTGCACCCCAATGCGTTACAATGGCGGAGCCGACGGACCCCTAACAATGAGCAATCAATGGGTAAATTAAACAACTACCTTCCTCAAATCCCATGATATAAAACTTACTAGAACTAACTTATTATGCATGTAACACTATCTTACACAAAAGCTTATTTATTCGCTTACTTGTTGGATTTATAAATAATAATAATTGAAATAATAAATGAATTAATTTACGAATTTTTACTACGAGACAGTAAGAATGGATATAGCAATAAAGTGGTTTTATTTAACAAATAAATGTGTTGAATTTGAAAACGGATCAGATAGTTTTAGTTTCGCTCGTTACATCAACATGATATTTTAAAGCAAATCAATATCAGCAAGTTTTTAAGTTGGCAAGATTGTGAAAATACAAAGTTACATTACTAGATTTATTTTTTACTCAAAGCAAAAAAGGAACTAATCACTTTCAGAAACGCAACTTTTAATATGATTTCATAAAGCCTCATTTAAATTGTTACCTCTAAATCTTACATAAATATTCTTGTCACATCCAGTCTTGTTTTAGTAACGTTAGTTCGCTCACACCCCTGTTGACTTAGCGTGAGGATCTTCAGTGAGTGATCGGCTTATTTCGGCGTAGATAATTGAGTAACGTGCCCCAGGAAGTGGACATACCTACCTATGTAATAAAATATTCAAATTTAGTCATTGAGTTTGATTTATTACAGCAAAATGTAAATAGAATACAAATATCGAATATTAACGTTCGAAATTAAACATTCGAACGTTCGAGTTAACTTGCGTATAAACATGTGAATTGTAAATAATCTAAAATTTTAACAAAAAAAAAACAAACTTCAAATGAAGTACATCCTTTCCAATAACAATAAAAAATAATCATCGAAACTGGCTGGCGTGATATTGAGTTATTCGTCCATTTGTGCGCACATACTTAATGAAAATTTAAGACTCAGGTATATTGTTTTCTCATGGATGGATGCCATTGTCAGATCTCGATAAAATTTAAGTGGGACCACACGACAACTACAATCTTTCGATTAAAAAAAGAATCATCAAAATCGGTTCACCCTGTCGAAAGTTCTGAGGTAACAATCATAAAAAATACAGACGAATTGAGGACCTCCTCCTTTTTTTTTGAAGTCGGTTAAAAAATTAAATACACGTATTTATAGTGTCAATGGTACTGGAGAAAAAAATGTGACTATGCTGACCATTAAGGAACTTCTTTACGCTCCCTTGCTTGGAGCCAAACTTGTATGTATGTAACATAGTATCAGGTCATTCAAATCACATACTTAAATATATTCCTCATCAGAACTAAAGCAATACATAATATAGTTAACTAGCTGACCCGGCAAACGTTGTTAAAAAAAACGTTGTTAAAAAAAAATTTAGGGGTGGACTACCCCTAACATTTAGGGGGATGAAAAATAGATGTTGGCCGATTCTCATAGATACCGGATACCTAAGCACAAAAAATTTCATCAAAATCGGTCAAGCCGTTTCGGAGGAGTATGGCAACGAAAACTGTGGCACGAGAATTTTATATATTAGATATCATTTGCATGTACAATAATATACCAGAAAGTTACACAAAGGAACATCTACTACATTTGGATAGAACGACGATGGAACTAACATTGTAAAGTATAGAAAAGAAGAACTACTTTAACAGATCTTTGAATAGAAGTGCAAACATTGCTGTTATAAATTAACCTAATCGAAACGTTTTCCACTACAGTAAATAGTTCATTAATTTTAAATTAGTTTTTTTTTATTAACACCTAAATAATTGCTTGTAACCGTGAACACTGTAACCTGATTGAAACGTCAGGAAATGACAAAAATGTTATAAAAATGTGCACATTTTTGTGGCCTGTGGGAAAAAAGGTTGAGTACCACTGAGTTGGCTGGAACGACGAGTGAACAAAGGAAGACATAAGAGACATTTTTCCAACAAAGATATTCGACTGTAAATTCGTCGGATTTTACAATGTACTTTTAGAGGCACAATCGTAAACAGAATCCTCAAAGGAACTGGCTGTGTTCTGAGATAAAAAACAAAATACATAAAGTGGTAACTTTGGTGTAATTTAGAGGTATAAGATAATGACATTTATTTCCTACATTGGGTGTCTTCATTATAGTTATTAAGTGTAAACAATTTGTACTTATAATTATTATCATCGTGACATGTACGAGTGAAAGTTTCACAAATTAAACTATATTTCCGGTACTTTGTACTTTATAGTTTATAAAAAAAACCATGAAACGATTGTAAATATTAAAATTCTAAAGTCTAATAAAACCGATAAAAATAAAACCTATAGTATTAATAAATTGAAATAGTTGACATTTACAGTATTATTATATAAAAATGACAAAATTAGTACTCTTCTTCTTCGTCGGTTTCTTCATTGCTGAAGGTTGTGTCTGTTCTGATAAGACTTGGTGGTGGAGCTACTTCCATGCTGCTTCCACGCCATCCAGTCTTCTGCCTTTCTGAGACCTCGGTCACTGGTAAAATAGCACACATAGCACCTGATTATAAATACATAGTGTACATATATCCCTATGCGACTGAACTTCGATTTGACCTAAATTGATGTTTAATTTTATAACAGGCAATTGCTATTTATAATCATTACAAATATTTAAAAAATAATGTATATTTTTTGTTTCACATATTTCACATACATTGTTTTCATTATTAAAAAAAGACACAAGTAAGGTTCACATATTTTGTAGTTATATTTCACATTTAACAACGTAAGTCATAATATGACTACAGACTGAAAGCTGTATGTGTATTATAAAGCTTTTCAATCTGTAGTCTTTTCCTAGTTTTCCTTGTAAATTCATCAATAACAGGTTATGGTCTAAACTTAAAAAAATTTTCACTTGTCCAACTCCAACCATTTAGCCAGCAGGGGGATACTTGACTCTAACGTAAATTAAAAAAGAATAGAATAGAAAAAATCCAAGGCCACGAACATAATTATAGGTAACAACTAGTACAGTAGTAGTAATTTTTGCACTGCGTAGCGTTTAAACCGTAAAAATGACTATATGACATTATTTTCTAAACTTACAGGTAGTATTTCTGCTATACCTTATAACTATACATAAACTTTCATTATCAAGATTTTAAATGTATGGGAAGTGACCATTGTTCTTTACACGTATTTAATTCACCAAACGAACTGTTAGCCTGAAAACTGTTTACGAAGCTTCATGAGCCATTTTTCTGCTACAAGTTTTTACATTTCCTGATTCGCAATTTATCTTTTAGAACAACACAAATATTGCTACCCGTATTGATCACGCTACGGGATTCTATCACACAACGCAGTATCGACAGCGCTGTTTATGTCCGCTTATCTTTTATGATGCTAGCTCACGCACAGTTACCTGGAACACTAAGCAGTTTTTATTGTGCGAAAGTATTTTTAAAACCTAGTCATATTATTATTTTTATTTTTTATTGTGCGAAAGTATTTTTAAAACCTAGTCATATAATTTTTAGTATACATTCTAAAACAATAGAACCTTGTTCAATTGAGGAAAGTTAGTTAAAAGTACATTATGACTTTAACTTTGCCCTTGGAAACCTCAACCTCCCATACGTCCCCATACACTAAAATAACTAAAATAAGTTGAATCCTAAAAAAATTTTTTTTAAACGCTTTTATTTCAATAATGTTTAGTTTATAAAATTAGCTACAAGTTGTGAAAATTTCAAGTCTCTACGTAAAATAGAACATAGAGAATTATGCGTCTAAAGTCTGAAAATCGTTTTTTTTAATTTAACAACAAATAAACAATGAAAATTAGTTTAAAATATGATTTTCGTGTATTGTCATCGGAAATACACATGTCTGCCAAATTTCATCAATTTTCATTAAAGGGAAGTCATTCAAATTAACGTTACAAGATTTGATGCTTTGAAGATTTGATGCTTTGATGCTCCGAAGTGAAGCTAAATAAAAGCGTTTAAAAATATGGCATGAACAATCGTTTGAGTTTTTCACAACACCAAAGGATTAGATTATATATTGAGGTAGGCAGGTATGCAACCCTGAAACTGGACCTAAACCAAACAGATTATAAAATTCAAGTATTAAAATTCAATAACATGTTTCACTTGCTCGATACTGTAAACCGATGTGTTAACTTTATTCGCTAAAACGACGTGTTGCTTTTTTTAGCTTTCAAGTGTGAAAATTGCGTAAATAAATGCGCGTAGGTGGGCGCTGAAATGCATAAAAACAAAAAGACTAAAACAATCGAAAAAAATATAGACTTTTTAAAGTATTGACAAACATGTTACTCAGTTAATGACCCTGGAGAGCGATGAATTGAAACCACAGATTACCCCCAATAGATACCGCATAAGTGAAATTTTCTTAGAGTTTGAACTCACAAAAGGCGGAAGGTGCGGCTTGCGGGGGACATCAAAATGCGCTGTGATTGGCTATTTCTAATTCATACTTGAACTTGACGAGTCAGTATTGGTCGAAATTAATGTCGTGAACATGCAAATGCACGTACTTGTTGGCGCGCGTCAGTTGCCTTGTATGCGGTATCTATTGGGGGTGATCTGTGATTGAAACCAAACTTGGTTAAGAAATAAAAATACAGTTTTGTCATACGGTTGTATCTAATTTCATCATTGACCCTTAAAATCACCTTAAACTAGAGAAGGTACTTTATAAGACCAATGTAACTAAATTCAGATTTTAAAAAAATCATAAATTAAATGTATTTACTTAAATCAAACATTACTTTCATCAAATTAATTCCTTACTAAGTAATTTAATTTTTATCATAGTTTCTAAAATTTTAAAAATTATGATTTAAATTAAAAATAAGATACAAAATGTACAACCAAATAAGCACTTAAGATCTTATTTCAGTTTACTGTACAGGGGGCCCCTAATAGCCCGAGAAATAACAAGTTTCTAATAACAGGAAAGCGATACCCCTATTCAAAAATTCAATTAAAAATATTTTTGTTAAAAACAAATTAGTGCCAAATGAGCGATTTTATAAGGCGTTTCGACAAAAATAACACAATTAATCCGGGGGAATTCCATTATTATTATAAGTTTAAAATGGGACGATGTATTGAAGTTCATAAAGGAATCTCTTCTTCCGAAAGAACGATTCTTATTTAACGTTATTGGTTCGAAACACAAACAGAAGCGGGAGCGGAAAAACATTTTATAAAACATTTTGTTTTATGCAGTGTTTTACATCTTTCATGCTTTGTTCCATGGTTACATAATTATACCTCAGTAAAGTCAAAGTCAAAGGCATTACTACGAATCGTTACACATTTTAGATCTCTCTTAGTTTCTAATAAAGAACTTATTATAAATTAATTATCACTTGTTTCTGAAGAAGAACATTATGGAATTTTTTTATGGAAATAGCCGGCTAACGAGCTGACGATCCACCTGATGGTAAGTGGCTATCGCCGCCCATGAACATCAGCAACACCAAAGGCATCACTGATGCGTTGCCGGCCAAGAAAGAAAGAAGAGAAAGAAAGAAAGAAAGAACTGGCTCTCAAGCCCCCAGCCGGAACACGACGAGTCGTTTGGCGGCAGACTCATGCTCGAGGGTGGTAGCTATTCAGGCGAACCCCTGGAAAAATAATAATAGTAATAACAGTATTAATTAACAATTAAAATCAATACTACTAATATAATTCCTCCGAGGGCCCTACCACCAGTGGGCCGGATTTAATCGCCTTTTACGGCACCCTTCCGGCGTGGTATTGGGGTTAGTATTCTAAGCCGCCCCAATACGAAAATCTTACTAAGGGTTGGTAAAACAGAAACTGATCTATAGTTATTAAGATCAGTTTTTTCACCTGTTTTAAAAAGTGGAATGATTTTGCTGCATTTCATAAGATCTGGAAAGATACCTAGATCTAACCCCAATACGGCTACGGTGTAACCAAGAGTTCTCAAAGCTTATGTATGCTAATCCGCGCTAAGCCAATGTGGTGGACAACGTGTTTTATCTATTACGCTATAAGAGCAAACTTGTAGCTGAATATTGGGACACTTATCAATTTTTATGATGTCTGAGAGAGACCAGATTAAAGGCCTTAGACGTAGTGGTATCTTATAATTTTATTATGAGAGTATAATGGCCGCAAAGACACAAGGTAAATTACCGCTCAACGCTCATTACTTTCACCGCAACTTATGAGGGCTTGTAACAATGCAGCCCTGTTTCGCACGTGAGTTGGTCCATCGTATCGATCAAAATGATTTATTTTTATAGAATGAGCGGCTTTTTGTGCATGTTTTTTTTTAAACCGACCCTAACGGAGGGATGATCCAATCTTTTATAAAGTTACATTTGCATGTGAATTGTTAGCGTAACCTTGATTCCTAACTGCCCTCGCCGAGAGTCCGTTTAAATAGGAATTATGCGACGTAATTTGACACCTCTTTATTGTGAATGGATAGTGATGTATCAACATTGATAAAAGAAAAGTTGAAGTCTGATATAATTATGATAATTAGAACAAAATAAAGAAGTTCACAAATGTATTGCTACGTTTCCGTAGAATAATTGACTCACTCAAAATGTTGAGTTTAAAATTACAATTTTAACTTAAACTTTAATACTACATATAAAATATAACACTTTCTTAATCCCAAAACAAGAAGTAAGAAAGTATAAGTTATTTGTTACTTTGTTAGAAATGTTGCCTAAAACTCCTTTTGTCAAATGAAGGAAAATGCTTTTATATATTTAATTAACTACAAAATATAATTAATTAGTCCCAACCCCAGTTAATTTCAAACTTATTAAACTTTATTATTATATATTATTTTCAAATATTAATACCACAACAGTCTTTGCAAATGCCAAATTGTTTTGAACATTACAGGCTAAAGGAAATAATTACAAAGAATTAAACGCTTCAACGATCAACTGTTAATATCTTCACGAAATTTAAAAGCCCGCACATTGAGCTACGCTTCAGTCCACATGAAAGCCATTTTGGTACAAAAAATCGTAGAAAAGGCAAAGGTATTTTAGTGTTATGCCAAACAATATTGGTCTACAATAATGTACATTAAGGTACTGTATTCACAAGGGATTCTTTTTATTACCTTTCGTTGCCTTTTCTAACAATATTTTGAAGATCCGTAACCCAATACGCTTTAGATCACTTTGTTAACGTTTCGCAATAATGGTTTTTAGATAAAACCATCGAACTTTGATATTGTTATATTTTCTTATTACTTCGAGAACTTATATTTTTTCCTATAATTCGATCACCAAACAATAAAACGTGACGTAAAAATTATTAAAGTAACGGTTTTTATGTTAAAAGTTTGCACTAGACTTTTAGTCTATGGAAGTTAGTCTATGGAAATAAGAAAATTTTAAAGTTCCACGGAATACATGTAAAAGAATTAAACCACAAGTTTTCAACAAAAGAAACTTAAATTTTCCAGTGTAAATTATCGTTACCTCCACATTTAAACACCGAGGACTCCATACAATTACAAGGGGAGATTCAAAGCAATCTTCAACATCTGTGCCATTCATCCCATCCAATTGTTGCTCGAAGATTGATCATGTGAATCAGATTACAGTTCTGATACCATTGTGACATTGTCGACATCGTCCATTTGTGTATGCCTTTTCTTTGCAATGTTGCCAGATATTTCGTTTGCCCGTTTCACAACGTGTCGCCTGTTGAATATTTGCCATTTTGAGTAGTGCGGCATTTCCTGGGCTATTTTTTGCCCTGTCCCGAATATTTTCGTTGGCTCGTCGTGACCCAGTAAGACATTTTAATCATCTTGAAATATAAATAAGAACGTATTTTCATTTTGATATCTACCAAAGAAAAACCTTAACATTAAGCATTATAATTTAGATTATAATTATAAAAACGGGTCGTTGGAAAATAATGAAAACATTTATTTCATTCGAATACTTAGGAAAAAATTAATGAGGCAGTTAGTGAGTATAAACTTATCAAAGAATAAACGTTTTTATTACTAACTGGAAAAGGGCGTATAATTTAATTCATCACCACGGTCAGTAATTAATTTTTATAGTATCTACCCAAAAATGAGCATCAACGACATAACATAACTGTGGTTAGAGGTCACAGACAAAACACACAAACAGAGACATTTCCAGCCCTGAAAGAACCCAGCTCTTCATCAAAGCGAATAAAATAATATGTCAAAAATATTTCACAGTTGGCTTTTAGACGGAATTTATTAGCAAGCCAGACACGTAAAAACTCTCATCATGCATGAATACTGATAAGCTAGGTGTTACAGAGCTCAACGACTTTCAAAAGAAGAATCCTAATGGTCATAGCACACATATCAACTCGTAAACGGAACGTAAACGTATCAACTCTTGCATGTCAGTATTCTTTGTATGAAACTCCCTACTGTAAAGCACACTTATCGGATTCGTAACGTAATCGCCTCGCCTCGAGACAAGCTCACGAACCGCGGTACGGTGCGTGGACGACTTGCCGTACCCGCGCTTACGTCTCACCGTACGCTATCCGTCGACTTTCCGTTTCCTCGTGCACGCCCTGCGCCGCGGCTACCGCTGCGTCGGCGAACTGCTGTCATTCATTCCGTCAACCAGCGGCCGGCGAGCCGTAAGCGCGGCGTCGCCTAGCCGTAAGCGCGGCGTCGCCTAGCCGTAGCCGAGCTTACGTTAGGTTGATCCGGTGCCGATCCCTTTCCGAGTTGATATGTGCGCTACGACCATAAATCTATTATCTCGTTTGTTTTTCAACAGGTTGTATGTTTTTACTTCAATGGACGATTGCTGTCTCTAGCGGCCTTTACCGTTTCACGCGGTCAGATGAGAATGTACGAGAAACGAAGATTGTCTTGGACAAGGAAGGGAGGTGACTTAATCTCCAAGTGTATTAGTGGTGAACAAATATTCTTGTAAAACTCCACGCGAAAGAGATTCATGAAGTTAATATGACGCTTTTTATAATTATGCCTACCTAAGGGAGGCAATGCCATATATTAAACTGACCTAAATGCAATGCTATTAATCACAGGGCGTCCATAAGCAACGCATGCGATAATTTCAATCATTGGTCACGTCGGTGTTGCGAATCAAAATGTAACAATGTGAAACTTCACTCCGGGTAATTGAAACATTAATTATGTCCGAACTGCGAGCCGTATCCGACGCAGCCCGATCGTGGCGTAAATAATCCTAGAATAATTCTGATCTAATCCTGGATTGATGCCCATTGATTAGTAAATCTGGAATGGATGTTTTCATAAATTTATATGTAGGTATGAATTACCTATGATTTTTTTATAATACACTAGGAAATCGCCCTCGCTTCGCTTCGGGAAAAATAGAAAAAATATAAATATAGCCTGTCACCCGGGGATAGTGTAGCTTCCTAACAGTGAAAGAATTTTTCAAATCGGTTCGGTAGTTTCGGAGCCTATTCAATGCAAACAAACAATCAAATCTTTCCTCTTTATAATATTAGTATAGATTGATGGATTCGGAAACCAATAATGGTTTGTAACTAGGTAATTGTTATGCATTACGGTATTCTTAATCTATAAACAAAATGCTTATCACCTGACGTGAGGGCTTGTTTTAATCATGAAGGAAAATGGCAAATTAGTCGGGAATTGGATGGGTGACCGTTGTCAAGAAAATACCCTTGTCCCACATCTGTGTCGCTTTTTAACTTTTGTTTAGAAGTAGCCGTTAAGACATGAAATATATTTTTTTTAACTTTTAAAATGTATCTACATTATAATTTTATAATATTATACTTGTCAAACCATGAGAACAGCACCAAAGACTTCACTGGAGGGTTATCTCTCAAGCGAGAAGAAAGAAATAAACTTAGTATCCCTAATTTCTAAATACCATTCCTTTTAGTACCTAGAAATTTTACAATAAGTCCTAAGTACCACACATTAAGTGTTACGTAACAAAAATCTTACAATAAAACTTTTAAGAAATATTGATTGAATGACTGTAGATACCATTGGGATTAATCCATTTTGATTTGCGGATATTCCTTATAAATGATTAGGTATCAATAACAATTATCTCTATCCAAACTTGTAAGATAGATTGAGATTTATAATCATAAGAAATATTGAATTCTATTGAACGTAATAATATACTATTAACCGTTGATATTTATGGCAAACAAATAATAGCAATATTGTGTAGAAGACAAAAGCGACCGCAGAACTAGCGTACCACAAAGACGAATCAGAACACGAATTGGCAAATTATACTATTATTATTCAAATAATAGATGTACTATTTCACAGATCTTACCATCTATCTTAACCTATAATGATGTTTATTAATTAATTAAACTTCAGGGTACGTCAAAAAATAAGTGAGTAAACTTTTTGCATAATATTTTTAACAAACAGGGTAAACTAAATAAACCCGTTGAAAAACTCAACAATAATAGTCATTAATAAGTAAATTACGCATACACATTATTTCACGCCAAAATGCAAGCAAAACTTCACTCGGTTTAATTGAAACGTACTTTATGTCCTGATAGGATCCGTCTATTCAGTCGCATCTCAAAATCACGTAAATAATCCCGAAAACAGAATTGATATCCATATCCGTAATACCCGGAAAATTTGGAATGACAGAGCTGTGCCCATATGAATTTAAAACAATAGTGTTGCTAATGCTTTCTTGAAATAATCATTAAAAATTAGATTACTTTTACAGTCGAAGACAGAATTTTTATTTGAGAAAATAAATACTCCCAGCAATAGAAATTAACGATATTCATAGCTCCCGTTCATAATTTAATGTTTGCTATTGTACCCATTGATCTCAGAGATGGTTTAACAGATTCTGAAATTGAATTTTCAAGTGAAAACTGATACTGAATCAGTTTTTAATACACATACGGTTATAAAACAGTCTCCGCATCGTCTCCGTACCGAAGCCGGACCGCCTCCGCATCCGCGTCACCGAACCGCCTTCACTCCTACACCGATGGCAATGTTTTATAAAATGAGCTCCGCATCAGTACCGGCCCGACTTCACAGTTCGCACCGATTCCACACCGCATGCTTCCGCTCCGTACCAGAGTGTAAATACATTAATAATAACCAATAACTACTCGTTAATATTTGCAATAACCACACGAAATCCAACACCAATAAATAAAGTAAATCGATTGGCATAAAGCAACTTAAGTTCTCACCCTGCATCAATTCTTCTTTTTATTAAAGTTTACCCCAAAACATAAGCCTCTCATATTCAAACACGACAATGAAAGTCTATGGGAGATCTTCCCTAATAATCTCTTTATGAAAAAAGGGAAGCAAACCATGACCCTTCCATGGCTTATTTTAAGCACTATTTTACACCTTATTACGTTGAACATAAAAGCGACGTGTTGATACAAAAGACAGTATTACCACATTACCATAATTTCATAACGAAGGGCAGGGATTTCTAATATAACACATATTTTGATTTTTTTATAGGTTCTCAACAATGAGGATTCATATTTCGCATTGAGATGGCATAATCATCGCCAGAGGTTATTATGGGCACATGGTACCATTATACGAGATTAATATTTTGGTTATTATACTTATTATGGGGTTTCAATACTTTCAATGCCATTGGTATAAAGACATTAAGGAATAATGATTCATTGAGATATTTTGACAATATAAAATACTAGGAAATCGCCCTCCCTTCGCTTCGGGAAAAATATTAAAAAAATATAATATAATATAGCCTATGTCACCCGGGGATAGTGTAGCTTCCCAACAGTGAAAGAATTTTTCAAATCGGTTCGGTAGTTTCGGAGCCTATTCAATGCAAACAATCAAATCTTTCCTCTTTATAATATTAGTATAGATAAACCTATCAGTCTATGTTTTGTAGTTTGACTTATTTTCAGATTGTTCTTATAATTGTTTATTTCTTATATTATCATTCTATTACGGTAAGCGCATCAAGTGTGGCCTCAATCCATTAACGCCACATGACGAGGGCTTTCCTAATAACTGAGAGTGCCTAAAGCTTACTGCTGCACCTCGCTCTCTACTACATTTACTAAATATTTTCCTCCAGGGCACTCTCTCAATTATCGACCCTCCCACATCTTTTCCTTGGATATTTCTTTGGATTTCACACGGGAGCTGCAATTACATTCAATTTTCAAAACTACGGACCGAAATTACATGTGGGTAACACCTAAGATTCTTGAAACCTTTTACATTACGTCTATACGGAAAATCTAAACCTCACGTAAAAGAAATAAAGTAAATACTCAAAAGGAAGTAACATTACACACAGAACAAAATACTCGAGTCTTCTAAGAAGTCTATACACGTTCGCCACTGTATCTAGTTAACAATTGGTAAACAAGCATGCAGGTGAAACAAAATCTCTCCCCAATGTTCGAGTGACAAAGAAGAGAAGTTCTTAACAAACTAGTCAGCGATATAAAAAGTAGTAAAAGATTTACTAAGGCCTGGAGATCCGCTCTGTTATGTTAATAGCTTTAGAAATTGCGTTCTTGAGAACTTTGATACTAGTTTACTCCTTTGGGTGTAGAAGTCTGAAATTTCTTTTACGTTTTAACATTTTTTTGGTACCTTGGTATGTTGTATTCAAAGGTAAAAAGAGGTTTGTTTGTGTTATCTTTTCTAAGAACTCCAAGTTAGTATTTAATCAAGTAGAGACCGTTTTCAAAATCCATCTAAATTTAAAGTTAATTAACTTAAAATTATCTAAGTTTAAAGTTAGTATCAGTTATTGATAGTTATCAATAATTACAAAACAAACTTATAATCAACTTATAATCCAGAGATAGTTGATAGGTAAAATTCAAAAATTAAAATTCAAAATTCGAAATTATTTTTTCATATAGGTAGTTATCACGTTCTTTTTTTATCTACCAGATAGGATATTGAAAGCGGCGTAAGCGGTTTCCGCCTGATGAAATAACACACAGGTATTCAGAATGACAGGTTGACAAAACTAAAAAATATATTTCAGTTTCATCGATAACGAAGCCTATTCATATAAAAATAAAAGAAAATATTGCGCAAAATCCGCAGCACTACAATTTTTAGCCTAGTCCTCGTATTTATTAGGATTTCGATGCATTCTTCGTGTAACTTTCATACTGAAGGCTATTTTAATCATTCTGTCTATTGGTAGATAAAACCACATGGAAATTGCATGCAGTATTTTTGGAATGATCACAGGAAACTATCTAGTTTAGGCAGATAGTAACACAGGGCTTTCTGTCAAAAACAGTAACAACGCATGTGTCCGATTAATCATATATTGCATCCTCAGTGGGAAAAAATGCATAAGTCATGTTGCTTTAAATCTAAGTTATTAATAATGATTGGAAAGAAGGATAAAAGCTGCATATGCTCAATGTTTTTCAAATTTTCATCATTAAGATGGTTGAAATTTTCATCACATAGTTATTATTTAATAAGGCATCATTATGTATATTTAATTTTGACTAATTACGTTTACTTTATGAAATATTGCAGTTGTCTGAATAAATAAAATATTAATTATACATTGTACTCCAAAATGTGGCAAACGTGTTAACTGATACTTTGTCGTATCTACACGGAAATTTAAATATAGACTTGGGAAGTATGGTTCAAAATTTTCAGTTAATACTAAGTATAAGTCACTTAATATAATAAAATGAAGTTATTGACTATGATAAATAAAAATGTATAGTGATGTACTCAAACTGCTAACTATTATCAAAATATGCGCACAAACTCCCCGCGGTAGCTGTACGGCATACGCATCTATAAACATGAGTAGATACCAGCTTTAAAGTTTTAAGTACGCAAAAATAAGGCGATATCAGTTATGTTTTTTTTGCCATGTTGTGGAATATAATATTTTAAGTACACACAAAATTGTTACATATTGTTATTGTCACAAAATTGCAGATAACTTTTTTTACTTTTCACCCTTGGAAATATACCGGACAGTTTTCGAGGTTATATTAAAATAACGATTCGCATACCTAATACTTGTTAGTCTTTTCGTGACAGACATAGTAGCGATGCAGTAGTTTTATTGTTCAGAAAGTATGTATAAAGAACAGAAAAGATACAGGTTTTCTGTTCGTTTCACTGCAGAATTTACAACACGTTCCATGAATACCTGTAAAAAGGACAATACGGAGCACTTGTTCCATAAAACAATCGAACAATATACCTTGATAAAATACCCGTACTTATCCATTGGGGATTGCTAGTCATGTATTGTTTTTCAAAAGCAACGAAAAACAAAAGAAGTACTTTTACTATGAATACAAAGCAAAGATTTGCGTAGATACAAGCAAGAATTTCAAGTGCAGTAAAATTTAAGTGTACTTAAGATTTTTTGTAGTTTAATAGAAGTGTTCAATGTGAACGAAATAAAGCCGAAGTTTGAAGCGTGCACTTTTGTTAACTTTCTCTGTAAATACAACATCTCATTGTTACAGAAGTGTTGAGTATAAACTACCTTGTAGTTGTTGAAGCACTCTTGAAAGAGGCAGGTTGTCTGAAGTTTTACAACTTTCAACAATAGCGTTACTAGTAAAGTAATCAAGATATTAAACGGCGAATTAAATTGTAACTTTGTTTGAAAGTAAATGTTGTCAGATTAACTATGACAAAGGTTTAAAAAATTAGAAAAAAACTGACTTCAAATGAAGTACATCCTTTTCAATAACAATAAAAAAGAATCATCTAAATCGGTTGGCGTGAGTTATTCGTACATTTGTCGCGCACATACTTAATGCTAAGACATATGGTTTTCTCATGGATGCCATAGTCAAATCTCGCTCAAATTTAAGTGGGACTACATGACAAGCACCAGCTTTCGATTAAAAATCAAATTATCAAAATCGGTTCACCCAGTCGAAAGTTCTGAGGTAACAAACATAAAAAATACAGTCGAATTGAGAACCTCCTCTTTTTTTTGAAATCGGTAAAAAGGTTTAAAAAAACCAGATAAATATACTGTAATAGTGGTCTTCCACGGTGCTCGTGGCGGGTCACCACTGTAATGGTGGTTCTTCTCCGCGGTGTTCTTCACGGTGCTCGTTACGGGGTCACCACTGTAATAGTGGTCTTCCAATTTTACTCGATGACGATCTTGCAGCTGTTTCCATGTTTCTGAACAGAACGTCACATGCGTCAATTATCTTGCGTCGATATACAGCTCGCAGTAACTCAGTAGCCGGGGTAGTTGAGAATAAAAGTTTTCATGATACCCTCGCCTTCTGCGTTATGGTAGTAGCAGGGTGTATGTTATTTATTTTCCTTTTTTGGGGTTGATTAGCGTGCTGCTGCAATACAAACACATATTTTAAAAAATCATTGTTTTGGGATCTGTTGCTTTAATAGTCAATACCGGGGGGTTATCTCACACTCCCCAATACCAACACTAGACTTTATAAAAGGGTAAGTAAAAATATTAAAAAAGCAAGGGCGGGTTATTAGTAGGTATGTATCTGATCTAAAAATTTAATATCTGATTCAAGAATTACTCCGATTTGCATGTTTTGGTAAAACAGTATTTGAATTACAAATAAGGTCACATTTTAATAAAAACATGATTTTTAGCTTTATATTTATATTTTTTAACCAGTACCCTCTTCGTCTTGAAATACAACTTTTTCTTTTAATCCCAGGAAATGAAAAAGGTATTGCGGGATAAGAGATACAGTTTGTGTGGGCGTCTACAGTTTGAATATTTATCAATATTTTGACGTTTTTGTGTGGATATTGCAATAGACGGATGGGTTTCTAATTTAGATTGCAATTAAAACTGGCCACTAAATTGATAGAAATGTATTAACCACGAGGCGAGGCTAATATAGGCCACTCCGACTTGCAAAGGAGCTTAATATTAATTTTTAAATTAAGAATATTCCTTATTTTACACTGTTGCACATAATTATCTATCTTATACCTTTAAATTATCAATTCTTGTAAATATTTTCTGAATCTTGGAAACGGCTCTTACGATTTTCATGAAATTTAGTATGCAAGGGATTGCGGGGGCAATAAATCGGTCTAAGTAGGATTAATTTTTAGAAAATATCGTTTTATTTGTGTTCTCAGGCTATGAAACACTAAAGCTACTTCAGTAGATGGCGTTCTTAAGCAACAATAAATTGAGCAAAGTCATTCGGGTACTAATTAATAATGTAGGACAGATACTAAACTGCTTACAACCGCCTTTATTAGCCAAGTTTTCCTTCTCAATCAAATCCTCAGGGGTAGCCACGTATCTCTGTGTAACGTTTAGTGGGACAAATACTAACTGAACCTACAAACCAAGTACTTACAGTCCTTTTCTCAGATATCCATGGGCGGCAGGAGATGGTGACACCGCAAGCTCATTTGTTATCTTCATTTCATGAAGAGTCATAGAATTTCAGTCACTACTTTAGTCTGAAATTTATTTCATAAAAAAAACAAAGAAAAAAACAATAAAGGAAAATAAATTCGCGGTAAAATCTAAGTCTAAAATAAGTCTACGTAAACCTCATCAATATACTCGTAGATCTAATACTATAAGTGGCAGGTGGTGTGAGTCATATCGAAATAGGGGTTGAAAACCAATCGGATGTAATTTTCCAAGACAATGGATATTATGTCCGAAGGGCCACTCCTTATCAGGGTATTTATCACCGTCGCTCGAAATTGGGGTCTAATTCTATATTGAAAGGCCATCCTGATTGTTTTTGTATTAGAGGTTGGAGGTTAAAGCAAAATTGACGTAAAATTTTATTTTAGAAAATAATGTTTCGTGCAGACCTTTATCCGTTGAATTTTTAAAGTGAAAAAATACATTTGAGATTTAAAGTGTAAAAATGAATAATGGACGACTCTGCCCAGATTGTTGTGACTCTGGCTACGCACCGAGGTGACTTGTTCATGATTCTTGGTAAAACAAATGGTAAAGTAAATAGAACCATCTCTAACACACTGAAATATCCTCATAGTATTATATAGGAATTGGCAGATAATTAAAAGACCGCAATGCCGACCCCACGACAGACATAATTATAATTATCTGTAACATAAATATCAGCCCCGACCGGGACTTGAAGCTTGAACTCTGGATCCCTTGACCAGCACACAAAGTCACTATAAATAAATAGCGCTACATACTCATAGCCTCACAACAGGATTCCTTGTGTCGTAGGTACAATGGAAAATCCATAAAGACAGAACAGATAAACCCATATCGAGAAAGAAATTCAAATTTATCATTCAAAATTCTGCTTAGCTTGGTATCGAATACAGGACCCTGTGAACGGCGCCACGTGGCGCCATGAACAGTCAACACAATTTTATTTTCTACCTTTAACTATATTAAGAAAGCGGCAGCGAAATATTAACAATCACAGTAAAAAGTTTCCCGAAGCAAACTTGTTATAAAGAGTATTAACAAATACTTAGATCAAGAGTAAACTGAGCTTAACGTAACTACATAGTTTATCATTGTCAAATTCGGGACTCACCCCTGTCCGTTGGCGTCCTGCGCTCAGTACCGTTCCCGCGCCCGTAACGAAAGGGGCGCCGTCGAAAATTCGGAACAACTTTCGAAAACGCGACGCGATTTCGAACTTTTTATAAACTATTTGTGGAAATAGTGCGTGCACAAAGGAGTTCTGAACGCTCTGGTAAGTAAATCTTTATCTCTTATGTTTTGTTGATGTGAGAGCAGCTACAGTTTGGTATTGATTTTAAGTTATTGTTATTTATAGTATTTTTTTTATTCATGAATTAAATGAATACCTCTTTTATTTCGATTTGTGGATATTTTATACAAAAACATTTAATGTTAGTAATCTATCCTGTATATGTCTGGAACCTAATTCTTAATCATTATTATAATGAAATATATTTCATGTTATAAATAGGGACCTATTTTCTATTTGTCTAAAAAGCTCAATTTGCTAGCCTTATAACACTGTATAATAATAAACACTATTATTAGCATTCCTGAAGGAATTGTTAGTATAATTAAAGTGATGGATTGCGTAAGAGAATATTAAATATACTACGAAAATATTATATTTATTGAATATTGTTTTATACTATTATTACCTACTACTTATATTTTTCTAATAATATTAAATACAAAAATGTATAATATTATATTTGATAAAATAATCATTAGGTATATTAATAAATAATACATAAATTGTACTTTTCATCCTAGCATAAAAATTATGTCATGTAATTATTATTTAAAAATATTTTTAATGATTTTCTATTCTTTAGACTATTAATAACCAATCGATCATCGTGTTGTAGCTGCCTATAGTTAATATTATATATTAAACTTTTGAGTTAAATTGTTTGTCATCCTGAAACTAAAGATGTAGTTTGAGTTTTTTGAATTTTATGTTTTATTTATTTTTCAAAATACTTTACATACCTTTAGAAGTTGGTGTACCGAGACCGGATCAAAATCAAATAAATGTCTTTGATAACAATATAAGATACATATATTTTTGTACGTTAAAAACTGATCATTCGAAACGTGGATTAAAAGGTTAAAAATTTATTTTGACTTGGCATATTTGTAACTTTTAATAGGTCAACATCTAAAACACTATGTATCTTGAATAGTAAATCTAATACCATGAGATATTCGAGTAATAGCAGTTAGTATGGAGAAGTAATTGGTAGTGCTTAAGGCTGTAGTTTTTTAGCGGCTGACCCAAGTAAGAGGCCAGGGTGGTAGGCGGTTGCCAGGTAGGCTTCACGGAAAGATAATAATATCAACAATATCAATTACTTAATAATAATACTGAAAATATAATCCTTATTACCGTCCTTAATCCGTATTAGCGTTACCACCAAGCGGGCGCTATTTACGTACACTATGCATGGGATTAGAGACAATATTCAAAAAATCTAAACCACACTAATGTTATATTTATTATAAGTTTCTCGTGTGTGTACTAACATAAATATAAATTATAAATTATTATAAACATGAGATCAAGAGAAAAGAATAATGTGTTATGTTAACTTAGGTACAATGATGGAATGAAAAACGCAAAACTGCCATGCATTGCTTCCATATATTTTAACCATTGAGTAATCATTATAATTACTACTTACTTATTATCATTATTTTAGCGATTGTCTCAATGAGTCTGCTCACTAAAGCTGGTCATACATAATCAAGCTTACTTGTCAAGATTGCAGCGGACTTGATGCGGCATCCAATAAACTTGACGGTGTATGGCCATCTATGTTTGAAAGACCACTCATGCAAACTGACAAAATATTATTTTATTGAAAACTAGAATTCTATCCGTGGCTTTGTTTTTCAGGATAATAAGCACCATATTATGTCATTTTCTAGACTATGGTCTAAGCCTGTGTGCTGAATTTTATTAAAATCCGATTCGTAGTTTTTGCGTGAAAGAGTAACAATTATCCGCACACATTTTAAGTAAGTAAGGTATTATAGGCAGACTCCTTTATTATCAACGTTCAAACATAATTAGTATCGAATCACGCCAAAAGCCAAGTATTGAATTGGTATAATTATAACGCGTTATTTTACCGATTACCTTTAATTAAACTAATACTACTTACTCGCTAATAAATAATTTTCCGCACGCTGTAATCGGATTATAGTCATGTTTCTCGCGTATTTAGAAGGCTTCTGTTTCATTATTATTTTGTTCTTATTTACAAAATTGCTATATTGCGCACAGATAAACGACGGGAGAGTAAAGATTATTACTTTACGAGGTCATGCCTTTATTCATTTAACAACTCATCAGATAGTGTAGACTGTATTGTCAGTCTGAAAGATTTTATACGGCGATACGCAGTTAAAAGTTGATTTTTAGTAAAGGTTATATATTCTATTTTAACTTCAAGAACGTCTACATTAAAATCCATCGATAACTTGAGATTATGAGTTACATTATTATGTAATAATAGGAAATCGCCCTCGCTTTGCTTCAGGAAAAATAATAAAAAATATATAATATAGCATATGTCACCCGAGGATAGCGTAGCTTCCCAAAAGTGAAAGAATTTTTCAAATCGGTTCGGTAGTTTCGGAGCCTATTCAATGCAAACAAACAATCAAATCTTTCCTCTTTATAATATTAGTATAGATAACTGATAATAAAAGTGAACATTATTTATTGAAAAATTTAGAGAAGCTGGCTTTGTTAAGGACAAAAGCATTTTTTATTTTATTTTTGAACGCCTGTATGGCTTGCCCTGTATGTTTGGCTCAAATCTTGCAAACTTTATTATACCTACTCCCTCTTATCCTAAGAAATTGAAATTTTACAAATTGTTTTACTTCATGACAATGCATTTTTGTGACAAGCATGACATCATAGAACATAGACTATGTAACGAGTAACACAGCAGTCACAATTTTTTTGCTTTAGTAGAAGAGTGCATTGACCCTATAAGAGCGTGTATTTAGTTTTTAAACTATTAACTTGATTATAAATTTGAGTCCCTGAGTACTTTTCTGTGACTAAGCGTATAAAATAAATAAATAAATAAATAAAATAACATAATTATGAAGCATAAAAGTTCGATCACATAATGATAGGAGTAAGAAATTATATTTTAGGACTTTTTTATTTTTAGTAACAACAATGTAGAGTTAACGTTACTAATTTAATAAAAATCAATTGACAAAAAAAACTATCTTAAGGTTATATCGTTAGGTTGATTGGTACTGATCGCTAAGTACAGGTCAGGTATAGATCGCAAGATAGACTTAAATCGTTTCATCTTCAAATTCCCTTTTAAACCTAAAATCTATTGTCTAATTTTCTCTACGTAAACTTGGTATTAAAATTACTGTTTACTACAGTATTATCGCTCATCGCTGTCCATACAACGAATACCTCATAATCCTACTATGTTCGAACCTTATTGCGTTGACATAGATTTGTTTATACAATTTAATTATGATGATTACGTAATTTCGCAGTTTCAAGATATTTCGGCTTATGTAATCCTAGCATATATGCATAGTACCTACCTACGAGCCTAAACTCATTTCACGGCCTATTGGGCATAATCATTCCTGCATGCTTACCTTAATCTTACCTTCATATTTACCCTAATCTTACCTACTTTGTATAATATTCAGCATACAAAAACATGAATAGGCAATTCACGTCAAGTGTTTGTATTCACGAAACTTTGGAATTTTCTAACGCAATTTAAACATTCTCATTTTCATAATTTCTTGTATTCGAATAAAATGCAGTTTGTTGAAGCCTTTCATTCCGAAAACAACTTCAAAGAAGTAGAATTAGAGTTCCTGTTAAGTAATTGTTATTATACTCCATTGAATCGATACAATATATAGGTATACTATAAAACACAAAAAATATTTCCACGGATGACCTACAAAGACTTTGAAACCGTCCAACGATGTGTCCCAAACTGGTTTAATTTAAAAGGAAATAATGCGAAGATGGTTTAAGACCAATAAATCAATTAAGCATTAGACATATTTTCGATTTGCAACTTTTCCCATACAACATTTTTTAGCGTAGGTAATGGAACACGCCGTGTATCCTTTACTTTATAGTTGTACCTAGCAATAAAAATTAAAATGAGGTGTTCGAATTGAGGTAGTATAATAACATGTAAATTGGTACTTCCTTATATTTTGATTCAGTTACAAGTTTTTCAGCAATATATTAAAGGACCAAGATTAACTACAGCTTACATAAAAAACAAAAAATATTTTCAGCTGTAACAGTAAATACGGACAAAAATAATCTTCTAAACCCGGACTAAAATATCAACATAATACCTAAATTCTTATTATTCTAAGCTTTTCTCTTAAGAAATATGTTTCAAGAACATTAAAGGCCTTCATCTGTTGGATTACCATAATCCCTTCGTAACTTCCTTTACCTTACAAATTCGTTTTACTTTTCTGTAAATAAATGGATTTTATATTTACCTTATTAGTTAAACCACGCAAGTTTCCTATTTAGTATTACGCAGAATTGGATTATATAATGTTATACTTGATTAAAAAAATAGAAGCTCTTTATAAATTATGTCCAAGAAACAACAAAGAAACAAACAAAAATTTAAAAAATTCATTGTTGTGAAACCTATTGCAGAAACTTTCTCATGTACAGACATCGACAGATAGCTTTATTATAACGTATGGATAGATTATGGAACCATCTAAAAATCTAATAAAATATCTTAACTGATTGATGAAAAGCACATGATAATCTGTACGACAGTTTGTAACATTACCACAATTGAATAGAAAAAAATCTTTTAACCTACGACTATGTAGCACCATTCAACAAAAGGAATGGTATTTCTTTTCATTCAGTAAAATGTACAGTTGCACAGATAAGTGATACGCAATTTTATTGAAGCCCTCAAACCGTAGGACGTATCATATGTATAAAGAGACTCGGATAAAATTTATTGGAAGCGATAAAACACTTCCGTTTTACTCTGGGTAAATTTATTGCGAACTGTTAGACATTTTTGGTCCGTCCGGCGCTTTCCGGATAAATTCAGTTGGCCGAAAAGTTTCTACCGCAAAAAACTGCTTTTAATACGTTTATCTTGTTCTTACCTGTTGTCAGAAAGAAAGGCCAATGAGATAGAAGGGAGGCGAGGAGAAGGAATGAGGAAGGAATGAATGAGGAGGAGGAGAAATGAGGAAAAGGCAAAAGAGAGAGAAGGGAGGAGAAAAAGCGAAATGCTTCATGCTGTTGAAAATAATTATTTGGAACAAATAATGCATATTTTTAGTAGATTTAACACTAGAAAGACTGAAATTTCGGCTTACCACGAAAGACGGCTGGGGGTCTTTTGACCCCAATACTATTGGCCATGGTATATGTTTTATTTTTTTGATAAATATAAATTATTTTGAATAAAAGTAAAATCAAATTATTTATTTGTTATTACTTTACGTATTTTTCATGACTTAATTGCAATTATCTCAAGCTAATTTACAATAATCCACAAAATAATATTTTTGACTGATTACAACTTCGACACAAACGTTTTTTTAGAAAAGTCACATTCTCTATTAATTTTATTTTTGCAATGTGGTCGGTAGCAATGTCTTCTTTTTCTTGATTCTGCTGCAGCTGGAGATAGCAACAAAATTTGCTGTTGTGAAGGTGGTATCTGCAGTAGAATTTTCTGAATAATTACTAACTAAGTGGTAGCTGAATAACAGTTCTACGTACTTTTTTATTCGTAGTTTCTTGATATATAACCCGTGGATTTATTTTATTGCTAAATCTAATATATTGTAAACAATATGTACACTCCATCTTCTTGAACTTTATTAGACACTGCATATTCTAGCCATTTGACTAACATCTACACTACACATTGACTCAGTATTATAGAATTGTAAAACTTGACTGTTTCAGGTTCTTTCTTTGAGTTACTAGCATCTATGTGTACTGTATTATATAATTTACTGAGCAAAAATACGTTTTTACTTATTTTTTTTTAGTGTCAACGACCATTGGTTATTATCGGCTTTCAGGAATTGAGTTTGATGTAACATGTCTAAATTCAGATTTTTCATGTAGGGAGGAATGTCACGTCTGCTTTTATTTATTATTTTGTTGTAATATTATTATATTTTATTTATTATTTGATTGATCTTCTGGTAAAGATTGTAAATAGTGTAACACTTCTTATGTGGAAGTTGTTCTCGAAGAAAACGGAAAAAATAGTAATGTTCACTTCAAGACATGACCAGGATAATGAAACAAATCAAATTGGCGACGCATAGACCAGTACAATAACATTTACTTATAATATAATCAAAATATATCGATCTACCGTTATTTATAAACTCTTGCGCTGCTTATGGGTCACACGACCCCAGCCGTCTTTATAGGTAGATGTTTGTTTATTTTCATTCCCACAGCTCCTATTCTGTTTATACGTTACAATATGTTAACTAACACTATTTTATTAAAAGTCAAGAAATATCAAGTCATTATTTGAAAAAGCACCAGAATAATCGGCGTCGAAATTTCAAAATGGGTCATTTGACCCCTGTCCGTCTTTCTAGTGTTAAAGGAAATATCTCGTTATTTGTTTGTTCCTAAGTGATATTACCTTATTTTTACCTTATATAACCTACAGACGGGATACAAATCCTACCCGTTGAAAGTCACTGTCGCCCACTTCGGTCAATTTGTGCCCCACTGCAGAATCACAGTGTGCCGTGAGGGTGCCGTTCTAGGAAATCAAGAAGGCCTTATAAAAAGGTATTTTTCACAAAATATCTTATTTTTTGTGCATTTTTATAGAAGGTTAACAGATTGCTTATATATGGTAACTATACGATCTTATATTCAATATCTCATTCATCTTTTGCAACCGGCTTTTGCAGCTTCACGCAGTTAGAGTAGAAGTTCCAAGGATAACCAAAAGGTTGATTCTTTTAAAAGCCTTCTAATAAGGTATCGAGCCACCTTATGGCAGGGGTCAACAATTCGCCTATTAATCAAAGGCCTCACCAACTTGCTGTTTATAGGAAAGTAGAAAAATTGAGAACCTGCTTATTACTGGTTCAGCAATACAAAGACTAACGTTATCTGTTCTTCATGTTTAAGAGGCAATTGTTTAACTCAAGTATGCGTAATTCACACATCGATTTTTTATATTAAGAATCATCTTCCAGAAACAATGTTGGTTCATCGCTTATCGCTGAAAATAGAATAGTACCCTTATACCTAATTATGGAACTTTGCAGCAAATCCATTTGCAAGTTAATCTCCGTGGAAACTAATTAGTCATTAATTTGATGGCAAATTTGATAATTTGACTCGACTACTGATGATAAATTGGATAGTTCTCCCAGTTATAACGTTGAAAATGATTCCTTCTCCCAGTATGGAAAGATATGTTCTGAAAACTATTTTATAATTGCTTTGATGTCCCAATGAAAGCGAAGTTTTTAATTGGTATTACAACTTTGAAAGTTCAATGACTCAAATCAAGTTTATCCACCAATCTATTCATTACTATTGGGAGGCGAAACTTAATATAATATATATGGCCTCAATACCACAAATCCACATTGGATAGGTACACATACATTTCTAACCAATGAAAATGGTTAAGTAAAAACTGGATCGCGTTAAATAAGACTCATAAAAATTTTTCAGTTTTTTTCATTCCTTTAATATGAGGACCTAAAGTGAACTGATAAGCGGTAATCGCCTTTAGAATGTCTAGTAACACCAAAACTATAAGCAATATGGGCATGTCTATATTATAGAGCTGAAGAGTTTGTTTGATTGAACGCGCTAATCTCAGGAATACTGGTTCGAATTGAAAAATTATTTTTCTGTTTGATAGTCCATATATCGAGGAAGGCTATAAGGCTATTAACATCATAAATTTTAGTAGTTAGTTTTTTACACACAATACACACGTATGAAGCAAAGACGAGAGATACGAGGTTGACAGACAGACAGACAGACAACGTAGTGATCCTATAAGGGTTCCGTTTTTTCCATTTTAGGTACGGAACCCTAATAAGGAACAGAAAATTCGAAAAATAAATTGTTTTATTTTGTTTGAAACAGAATATTAACATATACATATCAAAATTCAGTTCTGGTAATGGTAACAGATTTTTGAAGAAAGTTTCTTTGAAATTTGTTATTTTTTGGTAAATTTTATATATATTATAATATAGTAGTTACCACGAACTAAATTAATCAGCTACCAAAATTAATCATACAATTACAAAACCTATCATTCAACGAACGCAACGCAGTCATATAAAATTCAATTGTAATTTTAATGTTATCAACACGTTTACATTCGGGATCGGGTATAGTTTAATAACAACAGGCGCCAGTAATTTTCGGGCGATAAAGCATTAATTGAATTAAATAACAATTCGATTAAAACATCCTCTGTAAAGTAGGTACTTTGTCGGGCAATTTTACAACTCCATAATTATTTAATTGACGTTAAAATATGTTTTTGTTGTGCAACATATGAAAGGTACTTTTGTTATTATATGAAAATGTCGTAGTATGGAGTTTTTAATATGTTAAATGTAAGTAAATAAAGCACTAGAGGCTGAAAATATGAATAATAAGTGATTCTTTAGTTAGTGAAACAAATAAGACATGATATTTATAGAATGCCAGCGCTCTGCTCGTGGCTTTGCTCGCGTTTTCCAGGATAATAAGTAGTACTAGTAGCAGTACAAGTAGAACAAGCAGTAGTATTAGTAGTAGTAGTACCTTTTATGTTATTTCAGATCAAGGTGTACCTGTGTGCAAAATTTCATAAATTATTTTTCAGTAGGACCTAGTACTTACCTAAAGCAATCATAAATCCAAACAAACTTTTACATTATAATATCTATCTAATCTAATACCTTTAAACGAGCAATTATTGTATACACAATACTAGCTGTGCCTCGCGGTTTCAGCCGCGTTAATTTGTGGAAAAAACTAATTACTAAATTATATTGTGTTACCAGCCTTCCTCGATAAATGGACTATCAAACATAAAAATATTTTTTCAATTCGAACTAGTAGTTCCTGAGATTAGCGCGTTCAACCAAACAAACTCTTCAGCTTTATAATATCAGTATAGATATTCTCCGAGTCTCTGAAACGGCTTCAAGGATTTTCATGAAATTTAGTATTTAATATATATAGCCGTATTGGGGCGGCTTAGAATACTAACCCCAATCCCACGCCGGAAGGGTGTCGTAAAAGGCGACTAAATCTGGCCCGCTGGTGGTAGGGCCCTCGAAGGGATTATATTAGTAGTATTGATTTTAATTGTTAATTAATACCATTATTTCTATTATTATTTCTCCAGGGGTTCGCCTGGATAGCTACCACCCTCGAGCATGAGTCAGCCGCCAAACGACTCGTCGTGTTCCGGCTGGGGGCTTGAGAGCCAGTTCTTTCTTTCTTTTTCTTCTTTATTTCTTGGCCGGCAACGCATTAGTGATACCTTTGGTGTTGCTGATGTTCATGGGCGGCGATAGCCACTTACCATCAGGTGGATCGTCAACTCGTTTGCCGGCTATTTCCATAAAAAAAAAAAAAAAAAAAAAAAAAAAAAATATAATATGTATGTATTTCAGGGGCAATAAATCGATATAGCTAGGATAAATTTTTAGAAAATATCGTTTTATCCGTGTTTTGAGGCAATGAAAAACTGCTACAATAGACTCTTCTTGACATCTATTGGCGAGTAGCAACTCTAAGCTGAGCAAAGTTCGGTCATCCGGGTACCATTTAAAATATAAATAAGATCTTATTAACTATCCGACTTAGGTACTTACTCAGAACAAAAACGTAATTTATAAATAAAAAAGCGCATATTTTTATGCGCTTTAATTCCGGGTATCGTCCCAAATTTCGGAATTTATTTAAGTTCCAGCGAGGCGGCTATTTTCTCGTTGGGATCGCTGTGGGCTTGTGACCGCCAATATCCGAAATGCTGTGATTGATGATCATGTGATGTATGCGCAATGCATGTTAATATCGTGAGTGGAAATGCGTATTAGCTAATGGTCAAATAGTCAAATAGTATTGTCTATTGTTTACACACCCATATCGACAGGCCCCGATATATTGTTCTGCTTCCAGAGTTGAAGTAAATCTCTACGGGGAATCTGCATTGTTGAGTATTTGTAGCCTTTACAGTTAAAATTTCATTCAGTATTTTTTAATAATGAAATTCGTGCTACCGAGAGCATGTAAAGCCGTTGGTCCTGATTGTTAAACCATAGCGGAGGCCTTCAGGTACCATGAATAACTTCCGAAATTTAGGTAACTCCTGCAACAATACTCGATGCAGCAGCGAGGTGGAGTATTCCCTTCAGAAGCGGGCCATTAATGGCCTGAAGCCAGCCAAAATATTGTTATTAAAAAAACAATCATATAATTTATGCTATTTAAAGAAAACATTTTTAGTTTAACCTCACGGACCCTCCAATATCTCGTTGGAAAACCGTTAACTGTTATACAGAATCGGGTACTAGAGGAATTCGAAACATGAATGATAGATAAATTCATAATGGCTAGCAGAGTCTCACACTTAGGGTTGGCTGGCTGGAATTATTTAGTGCTACGGTAAATTTCTTGCGATAAAATATTTTGTAACCGCATTATAGGCGATTAACAAATTTAATTGTATTATTCGAACCCACGGGTTAGACCATGTAGGTAAGAATATACTGATTACACCAAAAGTCACCTTTATTTAATGCACAATGATGTTGTTACACAAAATTATTTTATAAGTCTGAAATATGTATGTGAATATTATACTCTCTCTCTCTCTCTCTTACGCTAAAAAAAAACTTTCTCTTACACACAGAGACACGCACATATACGAGTATTACATTTTACTTCCCGTAAAATTTAAGGCGTTGTGAAAGAAATTTAATAACGTATACAATTATGAATTTACTTATGAATATTCTATAACATCAGATAATTCTTTAGATAATAATTTTGTTTTGTATAATTTTTCCAGATAGGGCCTCAGATCAATAAATAAGATAGGGTCTGTTTGTTTTTTGTTCTACTCCCACAGAATGTTTTCTGAAAGAGATCGCTATATTGTGATAAGATTTTTGTGAATATCTGACAAACCCCTTAATTCATTCCATGCATGGACGATAAAATGCGTGTCGATTTTCAATTCACAATTACTCGCTCACAATTACGTTTTTGCTAGAAAACATTTTTTATCAACACGTACCTAATACCTATAATGTTGATCTCACGATATCTTGATTACATTTGACGCACACCCACATACATAATATATACAAATGTTAAGTGTAGCATAGGAAGTATAAATATAATAAGATACAAATGTGAAGTAAAGAATATAGAATGTGAAGCAGTGGCAGTACAGCCATACAAGCCGAAAAGCCCAGCTTACTCTCATTGCTATCATCACTCTGCAGCTGTTAACTCATATTATTTGTTGGTAAATATTATACGTATGGAATGGAGTGTTCTGTGTTTTCGGGCCAAAGATCCTGAGATCCTGGGTTGTACGACACAACTGTTTATGCACTTGTTTTTTTTAACATTAGCTGTGTTTGTCTATACGTGAAATTACTTGTACCTAAATTAGCTTTATGCATACCTGTCTGTTCATAAAATGTATCAAACAATGTAATTTCATTGGCAAACCTAAATAAATAAATAAATAAATTGGACTTGCCTTGTTCTGACGACCTAGGCACGCCACTGATGTAAAATAACTGTTTAAAACACTTACCGTTGAATTTTGACGAATTAATGAGATTAGAATTAGAATAGTAAAATAAACAAACATCAATAAAAAAATATGTCACACATCTTACATATAATATATTATGAACAGTCACGCACTTTTTATGCGTCAATAATTAGATAAAACCACTTAAAATAAAAAAAAAACATACATACCAAGTTGAAACGTGCACTTCTCCGATCAAACTTTTTGTGACACTGACAAGTACTACAAAATACAATTAAATGGCGTTGAAATAAATTTTCTAGTGACACTGTATCATCTGTTTTGGTAGGATCTTACCTCGCTACCCCGTCTTACCCCACCTTCCCCTACTAGCTCAAAATTGAAGTGATCGATAGCGTTAAAACTTCGTGAGAGTTCAGAAGTTTGATAAGGTTACGCGTTACGCGTTTTATAAATGCGTAAATTTGTGAAGATGTTTAGATTTTTGGGGTTGCATCACGTGCTAACCGTTGCTCAGATTAAGATTAAACTTGGTAGTTGGTACACAGATAGATCTTGTTCAGATTAGAATAAAAGTGTAGATTTTTTCGCGGTTATACGTTCCCGTGGGATGATTTGAATGTTTATAATATGTTTATGACACGACTCTTCCACAAAATATTATTAAAATCTTACCCGTATCCTACATCCAGACTTTTCATACGGCATTTACACGATGTCGGACCACAATAAAGGGAATGTTTCGGACAACGCAATGGAAGAGCCGCGTAGAAAAACTTTTTAAACAATAGCAAACAGAATGGTATAGTTATAAAAATGGTGGAACAAGTAAAATCTCCATTTCAAATGTTGTTTTAGTAATAGAGACAAAGACAATCTGGTAACGTAATCCAACGGATTCCTCTCAATCTTATTAGGCTCTTTGCAAATTTTATCACTGCTGAACGCTATGAAAATTAGAATGGACGGATAATTTGCGCTTCTTATAAGATATTTCTTTTATCGAGTATCCTGAAAAGGTTTCCTGTAAGTAACTCAGATAAAAGGACAAAAGACACAAAATTTGCAAGTAAGTCTTTGTGATGTTATAAATTTTTATTGTCGATGGATTCTTTGAATTATTTTTGGGCTTGCTGAAATAATTTTGTCATCTCACTCTTTCAGACAAGTAAACAAAGAATAATTTAATGATATTTATTATGCATGAGTATAATATTATTATGATTCGAATTAATTAGTGCAGGTAGTGTAATAGTAACTTTACGGTTTTGGAAACCCTTGTTTATAGAATCTCTAATTAGCGATTCAGAAACTAACTTGGAGAGTCTTCAAGTAACATAATTCCAAGAAGCTAATGTTACTCATAAGTTGAAGAGTACTTTGAATGAAATACATTCATTTATATTTCTCCGTAACAACTACAGAACGTACATAGGTAGGTCCTTAATAATGTAGAATGTTGTATTTAAATGTCATTGGATACCTATTTAAAACTTATTTTATGAAACGAAACATCTGTAGCAAACGTCTAACCAGATATTCTCTTTAAAATTGCCTTAATATATTTGAAAGTTAGTTATCCATGTCCATGTATTGTGTTCAATAATTCGGATTTCCCACGTATTTTTTGGCTGGCTACGCATCGATGAATTTATCGTTACTAATGTCAGTAATGTCCATGGGCGATGGTGATTTACTATAATAACTATAGACTGAACTAGAAGTGACTTTCAGCCATCTTTTTATTGGATGAAAAGTGTTTTATGCCTATTTCAGTAAACTAAAACATACATTGTGAGTGGGTTGACTGAAAAATTGCTTTCCTTTTTCTTTTTTAAAACAAATAAAAAAGTGAATTGCTTCTTAAAACTTATCTTCCTTACCCGAGATGGCCCGTTTCGCTTGTTTTCCAGATTGTAACATAAAATTTCTTATAACATAAAAATTACTTTACGTAGTGAGATAGGTGTGCAATGTGTGAAGACAACTTTATAACTTAGATGCTTATCGTTAGCATATCTATCTTTCAAAAGAAAACCACCTATTCCGCTAATATTAGTATCGATATTATAACAACGCTACACAAGCGAAAATAATAATTATTGTACGCAGATGAAGCAGCTGGGATACTTACAAGAACTAGGATCTACGAGTCAACTTGGGAATTAAACTTTGGAACTGATTTCGGAACTGGGTCTTAATGAACGAAACGTGCTTCATATCAGAACTGACAGGAACTTCGAAATTATGTGAAGAACACCTACCTACATCATATTACTTTGTATACTTACACAATTTCATTCCATTATAATAATTATAAACGCTGGAAATAAATACGCTCACAATCTTTGGAATTTTTTTTTTTATGGAAATAGCTGGCAAACGAGCTGACGATCCACCTGATGGTAAGTGGTTATCGCCGCCCATTGACATCAGCAATACCAAAGGCATCACTGATGACACTATTGACTTAAATTGATTAAAAATTTCAATGAAAATATTTAAAATATAAAAAATTGCCAGTGAAATGAAAAACCACTGAAAAACAATGCCAAATGAAATGCCTGATAAGATACCTTAGCACCCAGTTAAATTAATTTGATAACAAAACCATTCATTAAACAAAAAAGATTAAAAAAACATATACAAAAAATTATAAAATGTAAATATTTATACAAAGATAACTATTTAGTCAAATACAAATAAAAATAAAAGCGATAAAAAAGATATTAAAGCAAATTGGTTCAACCGATGAGATATGGACTCAAAGTGCTGAAATTCGCAATTTGTAGAAGAAATTGCTGCCATCAATCAAACCTTCCAAGTAAATTGTTTACAAGTTCAGTGAAAACTGACTCTCGTTAAATCAAACTTACACAAGTTGCCGAACTTCGTACTAAATAAAGCTCGCTAATCTCCGGGAGAAAGTTCGCGGGACTTATTTAATTGTTTATAACTCCAGTAATTGAATGATAAATTACTAATTAGAGTTTGGAACCCTAATAATTTATACTTTTAATAAAATTGTATACCCAACAACTGTCAATTAAACATTAATTTTGATTTAGAAATTTTTTGAGTACTTACTTCATATATGAGTTTCCTTTATTTTGCTTAATTTTTGAAAATTGTTATTGAAGGGAGCCTTAATTATACATTCATGTATAAAATTTTAATTATTCTCTCCATGTCTTTTCCATACTTTAGTAATAGGTACCTACTATAAAATGCCAGCGCAATGCAATTTTATTGACATTTGAACCTAAATGCAAAAAGCCTAATTTAAAAAAAAAATATGCATCTAGAAGTAAAATTAAATTTGATAAACTTATAATTTACTTATTTTTATGTATAGCTCACAAACAATCATATAAGCCACCAGCTGGTAAATAATTACCATCTTTCATGGAAATTAGTAACGCCAAGAGCATCGATTATTTATTTTTAGAGTATACTCGTAGTTACTGAAGTTACCTAGCCCATTTAATTTATCTCACAAGAATAGGACCGCTGGGACATGACACCATTTTCTCATTCCTTGTCGACGAAGGCCTTGGTAGACGTTTGCTTTAATTTGAGTAGTGAAAACATTAACTAAACACACTGAAATACAAAAAAGGAATTTAAAATATAGAAATCGGAATATTAAAATAGACGTTGACATTTTACAAGAATATGAAAAGCAAAACATAAATAAAAGGAACAACATTTGAAGAGGACAAATACATCGCACAAATCCTTGTAAATACATGTAAAAACATATTGCATTAATACATGATGTCTTCTGTTTCAATACACAAAAGACACATCATGCTAACAGCATGCCTCGCTATTCCCGATTCCTGTGTCTAAAACCCGTTTTTTAGCCACAGGAATCGGGTCTTTTCATAACTAAGTCATTGTGACACATTACTCCAATACAGATTTTTAGAGATATTAAAAGCCTACTGAAGTCCGAAGTTGTTATACCCTCTCGGGCCTCTAACATAATGAGTACAACCGGGTATGAATAAAAGAAGAGAATTATTTAATCTATGAAACTCAATAGTTTATCGTAGATGGTACTACAACTCTAAACTCAAACGACTCAAACGAAACCACAAAAAGACAAGCTTTTGTAAAGACACGCTCAAACCTATTCCAGATAAATTGCATTCAAATGTAAATAATAAAGGACAGGTATACGTACGTGTCGGCATGTACCACAGATAATAATAATATATTATAAAAGAAAACGAAGAATGCGTACAAAAAACTGTGAGCAACGCGTCAGGTAGTGATGAATCCACAAAAGCAGGTAGTTCAGAGTATTCTTTCTGATTTGGCGTGATTTTTTGCTAGACCACAGAAATTACGTCATTTTATAAACGTATCTTCGGTATCAAATAGACCATAAAAAATAAATAGGATCTGATTCTAGTCTTTTTGATTTCAACTTCCTACTTGATTACTTGATTTTATTTTTTTAAATAAATCTAGTAAATTTTGGAGTTAATACCTTATTGGACAAAAAATCGAAGGATAAAAGAAGCGCTCACAGCCTGAAGGCTTGTGTCAATCCTAAGTGCAACAGCTGGCGCGGTCGGTAGTTGGATGGGTGATCGCTAGTGGCAAAAAAATTTTTGAGCGCTTCCGTGCTTCTGAGGGCACGTAAAGCCATCAAGACACTTGGGTTGGCCAACCCCTCCACCAATCCGGGAGTTCGATGAGGAGTAAACATTTTTAGTGAAAATGTGAAAAAATGACCTGCTGTGTATCAGTGATTACTATGAATAAATAAATCAGTTTGAATTTTGGATTTAGTGATAAATAAATATTTTGGGGTTGTTGTGATATTGTTATCTCATGTGTATGTCTCATTATGTTAACACAACCTAATATATCTTGGAAAAGTTATGCAAAGTTGAGAGTACCTACTATATGAGTGTTTTGTTATGAGTGAATGGGGTTTCGCTAATTATTGTAAACTTGTCATTAGGAAGAAATTCAAGCTTGTGTTATAATTGTAATATAATTTAATTAAGTAAAAAAATTATATTTTTGTGCAACGTAATATTCTTAGTTAAAAAATCTATGTATTTATTTTTATATGTAAAGTTGGAACTTCATTGTCAACAGAATTGGAAATAGTCAAAGTCAACGTGAAAAGGATATTTTACTATAGATATGTTGTGTTTGTACATTACGAGGTTTAGTTTTTGATGACAACTTTAAACTCAATCACTCAAAGGAAGCTGTAATGAAGTCGCTACACCTGATTTAATTCGACTGTCTAAACAGCGCCCTCTTGGTATCTACCTCTTTTTATACATACAATATCGTTGGGACTAGGTAACATAATGTTGAAACAACACTCAATGCCAGATGCCAATACAAGATACAATGTTATGTGTATGTAGGTACGAGTATAAACAAATAATTCTGCTATCGTAGTACCTCTAAAGTTTTATCTGCGACATAAAAAGGACAAATCCATTTTAGGAATTCCGATTTGAAACGTTCAAATATTTATTGCGCGGGACGATTTGTTTAACATAAGTTGTTTATAGTCTGAATGTAGAATATATAAACATAAGATGTTTATATAAACTGCAAATACAAACTATTTTTTTTGGATTTATAGGACCGATCATAGTGGCACAAATTAAGAGAGGCCTATTTCCCGGAGTAGGTTTCAACCACAGGTTTCAACACTTTCAACTTCACGAGCCGCCAGGTTATGGGTTTCATCAGTGCCGGATTTATATTTTTTATGAGTGTAGGCCAATTAATTTTCGCCGCCCCATGTACCGTTCTAAAATAATAATGTCTATTAATGTCTAATCTATACTAATATTATAAATGCGAAAGTAACTCTGTCTGCTACTCAATAACGCCTAAACCACTGAACCGATTTTGATGAAATTTGGTACAGACATATAATTGAGCTCGGGAATGAACATATAATACTTTTTATCCCGGAAAATAGACCTGTTCCTGAGGGATAACTCTTCCACGCCAAAACCACTGAACCGATTTTGATGAAATTTGGTACAGATATAGAATTGAGCTTGCGAAAAGACATAGGATACTTTTTATCCCGGAAAATAGACCTGTTTCTGAGGGATAACTCTTTCAAGCCAAAACCACTGAACCGATTTTGATGAAATTTGGTACAGATATAGAATTGAGCTTGCGAAAGGACATAGGATACTTTTTATCCCGGAAAATAGACCTGTTCCTGAGGGATAACTCTTTCAAGCCACTAAACCGACTTTGATAAAATTTGGTACAGATATAGAATTGAGCTCGGGAATGGACAAAGAATACTTTTTATCCCGGAAAATGGACCTGTTCCTGTGGGATAACTCTTTCAAGCCACTAAACCGATTTTGATGAAATTTGGTACAAATATAGAATTGAGCTCGGGAATGGACAAAGGATACTTTTTATCCCGGAAAATGGACCTGTTCCTGTGGGATAACTCTTTCAAGCCACTAAACCGATTTTGATGAAATTTGGTACAGATATAGAATTGAGCTCGGGAAAGGACATAGGATACTTTTTATCCCGGAAAATAGACCTGTTCCTGTGGGATAACTCTTTCAAGCCACTAAACCGATTTTGATAAAATTTGGTACAGATATAGAATTGAGCTCGGGAAAGGACATAGGATACTTTTTATCCCGGAAAATAGACCTGTTCCTGTGGGATAACTCTTTCAAGCCACTAAACCGATTTTGATAAAATTTGGTACAGATATAGAATTGAGCTCGGGAAAGGACATAGGATACTTTTTATCCCGGAAAATAGACCTGTTCCCGAGGGATCACTTTTTCAAGCCACTAAACCAATTTTGATGAAATTCAGTTCAGATATAGAATTGAGCTCGGGAAAGGACATAGCATACTTTTTATCCCGGAAAATAGACCGGTTCCTGAGGAATAACTCTTTCAAGCCACTAAGCCGATTTTGATGAAATTTGGTACAGATATAGAATTGAGCTCGGGAAAGGACATAGGATACTTTTATCCCGGAAAATAGACCTGTTCCTGAGGGATAACTCTTTCAAGCCACTAAGCCGATTTTGATGAAATTTGGTACAGATATAGAATTGAGCTCAGGAAAGGACATACATGGATATACATATTTATTAAAACTCCAAAATTGTAGAATAAACTACTGAAAATATTTTTTTTCGGGGTACCTCCACTACAGGTAACGTGAGGATTAATTTTTTATTTATCCCTATAGTGTGGGGTATCGTTGAGAAGTTTTTTCAAAAATGTTATGGGTCTTTTGAGACCATTTTTGGATGTAGGGCTCCGTTTGCGAAATACGCTTGAAAGTGCTAATTTTGGGTACCCAAGTCAAGTCAAGTGTCCCCCCAACGGCTAAACGGTTGGAGTTGGACAAGTGAAAAAATTCTCAAAAATAGGTTATACGATGAATTTATAAGGAAAACTATAAAGGCTATGTTAGCATAAGTAGTTAATGAGTAATAGTCAATAAACTTACTACTTTGGAACCCTATATTGCACGTGGCCTGACACGCACTTGCCCGGTTTTTTAAGTTAAAACTGTGAAAGTTGGTAGTTAGTATGTAATCTATACTAATATTATAAATGCGAAAGTAACTCTGTCTGCTACTCAATAACGCCTAAACCACTGAACCGATTTTGATGAAATTTGGTACAGACATATAATTGAACTCGGGAATGAACATATAATACTTTTTATCCCGGAAAATAGACCTGTTCCTGAGGGATAACTCTTCCACGCCAAAACCACTGAACCGATTTTGATGAAATTTGGTACAGATATAGAATTGAGCTTGCGAAAAGACATAGGATACTTTTTATCCCGGAAAATAGACCTGTTTCTGAGGGATAACTCTTTCAAGCCAAAACCACTGAACCGATTTTGATGAAATTTGGTACAGATATAGAATTGAGCTTGCGAAAGGACATAGGATACTTTTTATCCCGGAAAATAGACCTGTTCCTGAGGGATAACTCTTTCAAGCCACTAAACCGACTTTGATAAAATTTGGTACAGATATAGAATTGAGCTCGGGAATGGACAAAGAATACTTTTTATCCCGGAAAATGGACCTGTTCCTGTGGGATAACTCTTTCAAGCCACTAAACCGATTTTGATGAAATTTGGTACAAATATAGAATTGAGCTCGGGAATGGACAAAGGATACTTTTTATCCCGGAAAATGGACCTGTTCCTGTGGGATAACTCTTTCAAGCCACTAAACCGATTTTGATGAAATTTGGTACAGATATAGAATTGAGCTCGGGAAAGGACATAGGATACTTTTTATCCCGGAAAATAGACCTGTTCCTGTGGGATAACTCTTTCAAGCCACTAAACCGATTTTGATAAAATTTGGTACAGATATAGAATTGAGCTCGGGAAAGGACATAGGATACTTTTTATCCCGGAAAATAGACCTGTTCCTGTGGGATAACTCTTTCAAGCCACTAAACCGATTTTGATAAAATTTGGTACAGATATAGAATTGAGCTCGGGAAAGGACATAGGATACTTTTTATCCCGGAAAATAGACCTGTTCCCGAGGGATCACTTTTTCAAGCCACTAAACCAATTTTGATGAAATTCAGTTCAGATATAGAATTGAGCTCGGGAAAGGACATAGCATACTTTTTATCCCGGAAAATAGACCGGTTCCTGAGGAATAACTCTTTCAAGCCACTAAGCCGATTTTGATGAAATTTGGTACAGATATAGAATTGAGCTCGGGAAAGGACATAGGATACTTTTATCCCGGAAAATAGACCTGTTCCTGAGGGATAACTCTTTCAAGCCACTAAGCCGATTTTGATGAAAGGACCCCGCAAAATCTCTATGGGAATTGGCTCTCGGCTAAATTAGCTGAAATTTTGCACAGAGGTAGCTTTCATCATGCTGATCAAAAGTCTCAATGGGTGCAACCCCCCAAAATCAAACCCAGACCCACCATTCCCCCCTAAATCTCAAAATACTCCCCAAAGCACTTTGGATGAAAATCAATGCAAAAGGGATATATTCCTATGAAATTTCGCACAGAGGTAGCTTTCATCATGCCGATCAAAAGTCTCAACGGGTGCAACCCCCCAAAATCAAACCCAGACCCACCACTCCCCCCAAACACCACCTGGTGTAAACAGGTCGAGTATCACCCAACACCTTGCCTTCATATGCATATATTAGCCGTATATTTTATTATATTTTAGCCGTATTGGATCGGCTTAGAATACGAACCCCAATCCCACGCCGGAAGAGTGTCGTAAGAGGCGACTAAATCCGGCCCGCTGGTAGTAGGGCCCTCGGAGAGATTATATTGGTAGTATTGTTTTTAATTGTTAATTAATACCATTATTACTATTATTATTTCTCCAGGGGTTCGCCTGGATAGCTACCACCCTCGAGCATGAGTCAGACGACTCGTCGTGTTCCGGCTGGGGGCTTGAGAGCCAGTTCTTTCTTTGTTTTTCTTCTTTCTTTCTTGGCCGGCAACGCATCAGTGATGCCTTTGGTGTTGCTGATGTTCACGGGCGGCGATAGCCACTTACCATCAGGTGGATCGTCAGCTCGTTTGCCGGTTATTTCCATTAAAAAAATATCCCTTATGCATTCCATCGTAATGTGCTTTGGGGAGTATTTTGAGATTTGGGGGGGGATTGGTGGGTCTGGGTTTGATTTTTGGGGGTTGTGCCCATTGAGACTTTTGATCAGCATGATGAAAGCTACCTCTGTGCGAAGTTTCATATGAATATATCCCATAAGCATTGATTTTCATCCAGTGTGCTATGGGGAGCATTTTGAGATTTGGGGCGGAGTGGTGGATCTGGGTTTGATTTTGGGGGGTTGCGCCCATTGAGACTTTTGATCAGCATGATGAAAGCTACCTCTGTGCGAAGTTTCATATGAATATATCCCTTATGCATTTATTTTCATCCAATGTGCTTTGGGGAGTATTTTGAGATTTGGAGGGGAGTGGTGGGTCTGGGTTTGATTTTGGGGGGTTGCGTCCATTGAGACTTTTGATCAGCATGATGAAAGCTACCTCTGTGCAAAATTTCAGCTAATTTAGCCGAGAGCCAATTCCCATAGAGATTTTGCGGGGTCCTTTGGTACAGATATAGAATTGAGCTCAGGAAAGGACATACATGGATATACATATTTATTAAAACTCCAAAATTGTAGAATAAACTACTGAAAATATTTTTTTTCGGGGTACCTCCACTACAGGTAACGTGAGGATTAATTTTTTATTTATCCCTATAGTGTGGGGTATCGTTGAGAAGTTTTTTCAAAAATGTTATGGGTCTTTTGAGACCATTTTTGGATGTAGGGCTCCGTTTGCGAAATACGCTTGAAAGTGCTAATTTTGGGTACCCAAGTCAAGTCAAGTGTCCCCCCAACGGCTAAACGGTTGGAGTTGGACAAGTGAAAAAATTCTCAAAAATAGGTTATACGATGAATTTATAAGGAAAACTATAAAGGCTATGTTAGCATAAGTAGTTAATGAGTAATAGTCAATAAACTTACTACTTTGGAACCCTATATTGCACGTGGCCTGACACGCACTTGCCCGGTTTTTTAAGTTAAAACTGTGAAAGTTGGTAGTTAGTATGTAATCTTACATAAAACAAAAATAACTGTAACATGATTGTTTGGTAATACATTCCCTAAGGGCTAAAACTAGAGGTTCTAAGTTTAGAGTAAGTTTGGAGTAAGAAGTTGTAAAACGAACAGATGAGTCACCTCATGGTAAGTGGTCACTTTCGCCAATGAACATTAGCAACGCTAAAGGATTTGCTGCTGCCCAAAAAGAAAAGAAAGATATGTTTTTTGTGTATTCTGTAAAATTACAATGTAAATTTAAAATTCAAAAACTCTCATGCCCTGACTTAGATAAACCTCTAAATTCTAAAAAGTTCAATTATTTTGGGACCTTTCCTATGGGTGGGTCATTAATGGCTCACTACTGAGCACTCACTCTTGAGGACGCCTAGAGCATACTCCACCACTTTGCTCCAGTGTGGATTGATGGAGGGATTAGAAATCAACCCAAGTGTCGGAAGTCATTACGCCGGGCGAGGACCTTCAATATGTCATAACGACTGTTATCTTACGACAACAACCGGGACCGACAGCTTTACGTGCCCTCCGAAGCTCGGAGACCTCAAGAATTTTTTGCCACTAGCGGTCACCTATCCAACTACCGACCGCGCTCGCTATTATTTAACTTCATCGATTACTATTAGAACCGACACAAGCCGCTGCGCCCGGGCTATGAATGCTTCTCCCGATGGGTAATTAATGGGTTGTAAGAACATGTCACTTTTGCTGTAATTTTGGTGAAGAGTTTAGTATCTTGCTGACTACCAATCAAGCTACAATATCAGATCGTAGTTATCATTTCATTATCAACACTAAAGATTTGTTTAATATTTTACTCATTTACATAATACGATATATGTACTAAGTGTAGGTGTTTTAGCTTCAACCCATAATGGACTATTACAAGGCACGGGTCTCCTCTCTTCATAGTATGGACAAGTTAGCTGTCAATTTACGAAAAACATGTTTTATAATGAAGGGATCTTTATTTTCGGCGTACGAAGTCGCGGGTAACAGCTAGTGTCTAATAATAATGAATTAGTCACTTGGAAAGTGCGTAAAAAAACAAGAATTACAATTTTTTGCGATACTTTTTAATAGCAAAATCATCTATAATATATCATCTTCTGAAATCTGCCGCCCCTAGGACGCTGCCGCCCCTAGGCCGCGGCCTATACGGCCTATTAACAAATCCAGGACTGGGTTTCATTAATACCATATAAGTAGTAACCCGCAGATTTAGAGAAAACTATTGTAGTAGTTACGCTTACAAACCGTACCCGCACTAGGACAAGGCTATTTATTCACTTTTGTTAGGCGCTTTATGTTTGTCCAATTAAGAAAAGAGAAATCTCCAGCTGGGCAATATGACCAATGATCATGCCTACAAATGGAATAAATTTCCGTTGTTCTAAGATCACAACTTGTGTATGTAAAAGTATTGTAGAATTTGTAAAAAAAAAATCCAAAAAATGATTCATTTTGCTACTTTTGACAAATTGAAGCTCTCTTCTTTATCAACGAAAACCTACTTATGTTAAAATGTAAATATATTTGTGTTCAAATTCAACTCCTTAAATTTTAAATAAATTAATATAGTTAGAGTTACAAAATGGCCCATTTTCTACTTCTATCTCAATAAAATACAATACAGTATACCATTTAACTCAGTTATCACAATACCTCAAGTTATACAATCCACCGTCTATAGGAAGCCATGTCTATTGAATGGGAGAGGAAATTGATATCGAAAATTTATATACCAACGCAATACTTGAATAGAAACCATATACATACATATGTATTTGGAAATATTCTTATGTTTCGTTAACACAAAATTTTCGAGAATTAAAAGCAACGTTGAAAGCGGTCCGGAGTTAACTGGGATCTACCGTCGACGCACGATAGATTTTTGTAACTTAAATATCTAATCTGTCTTACTTGTACCATATTACTTAGTATCGAGGAAATTTTGCCACGTCTGAAGATCATTAGTATGTGTTAATTTTTTTTTATTCTATCACAGTATTTTGTTATTCATTGCAAATAAATAATTATAAATAACATTCAAGCCAGTATGATATTTTAACCTTTTATCTACAAAATTATTTTTAAAACAAGTGGATATCCGGCGTGGACGCGCTTAAAAAGTTTCTGTTGAGAATGACAAATCAGTTTTTTTGTGGTGACGTTGACGTTGATGCGCCATCTTTACATTATTATCTTCAAATTGTTGTAAGAGAAAAGTGGAAAATACTTTATCGATGGACCGAATGTGCCTAATGCGTTGTTTTAGTAGTCTCAAACCACCTTCGGATTATTGCCATTCAAATAAAACCATTTTGAAGCATATCGGTTGGATGGTTTCAGAGTCTATAAAGGACATCCATACAAACATTTTATGTGTTTCATATCGGTATCTAGATTATCCGTATTTTATAGCTTTTATCAATTAATAGTTGGCCATAATGGTGGCTATTTTTGTTACCGAGTAGCATTTTTTACCGACTAGTTACGTAAAATTGTTTATCTCCGCTGAAAAATGTTCAATGGTTTGAATTGCTGATAACTTTACGCACTAGGGTTTAGTTAGTATTAATTTCAAATACAATAACAAGAAATGTTAAGTTAATACTAATGTACGTCATACAATAATTTTGTTATTATTATAACAAATATTTTGTTTGTTTTCAATGAAATAATGATAATAAAGTAAACAAAGAAAACAAAGCACTCTTCAAAATTATCCATTATATTCTTTATCATGATGACGGCTAAAGAAAGTGCGTTCTTAGATGTTACGATTTTTCTTTAAATTAAAAGTCTGGGTGCGAATGGGCACGAAATTACATTTCGCAATAAGGCTACAAACAAAGGCTCTAATGTTCAAATGACTTTTGTCCGTTTAGTCCGTCCTTGATTAGCCTGGCACGAAAAAGGGCAAGAAACGGTGGACGAAAGTAAGGTCTTAATTAAACAGGACATTTCAGAGGGTTAGAACTTGGTACTGGTAAAGATTAAGGTTCTTGTACCACAGCGAGTTATATTGAGATGAGAAGAGAGAAAAAGATTTTTAATTTTGGTTTTAATTAAACAAGTTAAATTTATAGACAAATACTAGTAAGCAGACCTGGAAGATAAGATCTCAAAGGAAGTAATTTGAAGCATTCTTTTAGCAAATACAGATCAATATAAACCACACAAAGGCAAGCGTACGCAAATAAAACTTAAATTCAAATACACAACTGAAACAGAACAAGTTTGTTTGTCTGAAACGCAAACGTTTGTAGAAAATGCAAACTTTTGCATGTTTGTGCAAAGCTAATAGAAAAACGATTTGGAAGGACAGTTGCAGACGTCTCAAGTATTGTGTGTTTTTTTAGACGAGGCTTATTAGAAAAACAATCTAAGGACAATTTTTATGGATATATTAAAAAATGCTTTTTATGAAATTATCCGACATAAGAAAACGTACAACCAGATGGCAACACTATCACTTATAGATATCTGTATATTGTAGTACTAAATTCAATTTTTCAACATTACCAAAGAAATAATAGTAAAATTATTTCTTTGGTAACGTTTAACAGTTAATTTTAGACGGAGTGTTAATCTAGGCAGGTAAGTTTCTTCGTCGATAAATAGAGTAGAAGCTCAGTGATCAACCATGATGGCACCTGGTAGGGGCTATACCCTTACGTTGTTATTCGAACTTACGGATAATCTTCAAGAATCCTTTATAACCTAAATAAATAACCTACTTAATTATTTCTGACAAATCATTTTTATTCACCATTTGATGTTTACTACGCCAGGTAATTTAAAGCTCGCTACGAAATGAACACTTATGGCAATTAGGTCGATTAAAGTTCCAACCCGTTCTCATTTATAAGTGTCCCATCGTACGTGATGCGTTATTACTAGTGGATCTTGTTAAAATAGACTTAACATAATTTTTTTTGTGGATTTTTTATTAATTATAAACAGCGACGTAATTACAGGCTTTTGAAACGTAGTTAAGGATAATTGTCACTTTATTTTTTTCATCACTTTAATTTTCAGCATTTATTGCCCGACCGACCGCATTTTGTAGGCATCAATTAAATACAGTAGACACGGTCAAGATTTGAATGAGCGTGCTATGAAAACAGGGACTAGACTATAGAGTAGTCTTGTTACATCGTTATGCCGAACTTAAGGCCTGTGGCCTGTGGCATGAGAAGTTCTATAGCATTAAGATTTAACTCGCTGGAAATCGAACCCAGAACCCTTAAATTATAAAAAGGTAACATCAGGCATATTGACAAATTACTACTAGCAGGTATATAAAACTATACCTAGATCAAAATATCGCGGACACTTAACAGGCAGTTTTAAATGTAGTATTTAAAATACGATGACAAACCGAATGGCACAGAAGATTCAATTTTAATAAAGCGCATGCAAAAGGCTTTACGGTTCACTTGGTTTTGACATGAAAATTGATTCGACATGCAGTTTTCAACCCATGAAGTTGGTAGTTCCGTATTATTCAACGGCGTCTTTTTACCACACGTTTTCAGATTTTATATATTACGAAGTTGTTAGACTATAGTACCACAATGCTTGAATAAGTATTTATTGGTCCTTGCTTGCAAGTTTTCTGATGCTGAGATGTGATATTTTTTATCATTCACAAATTTAAAGAAGCGTATCGTTTTCCAGAGGTTACAAAAAAAACTATATAGAGTAACTATTTAAATAGAGGGAAATGATTAGTGATTTTTCCATGTAAATAGTTGACAAACTACTAGATAAGCCACTTAACGATAAATCCTCATGATAAACAATTTGTTACGTAAAGCCATACACGATCAAGTGTAATTGTCATGTTTGCAGTTTGACTTGATGCGGCATCCATTTTGCATGAAATAGCTATATGGCCTGATAGCCATAATGGTATGGCTATGGTATGGCCATGGGGCCATTACATACACCGTCGAGTTTACTGGATGCCGCGTCAAGTCAAACTGCTAACTTGACAGATATTACTAGATATTAGCTGCTCATAATTTGGAAAAGATTTAAAATTATTTATTCATATATTGTTATATAATATTATTTATTTAATTCGCAATGTTTATTCAAATTTTATTTATGTTGTCATCTTTTTTCTTTGTTCTTTGATGAATAAAAATATTAAATAATGTAGCAGACTACATCAAAGCTTAAGCCACGAGCAAAAATGACACAATACGTTAAGTTCGGCCGTATTTTCCGCCTGTTATTACATTTCTATTTAAAATGTAATATTCTTAATATGGATAAGTAAAAATGGCAATGAGACAATGAGCGTTACAGAACAGACGAAATTTTCCCGTGACTGGTATTATATTGTTATTTTATTATTATAGCTCTTAACAATACCTTAAATATACTTAAAATAGATCATTAGATTAAATTCTAACATATTAAAGTGAATTCATTTATTTTTATTGCACCACAGTTACAAACAAATCTATAGCTTATTATTTTTTAATAAGGCAAGTTTTTCATTACTTAATAGCAGCTTGTAAGCAAACTATTGGAGCGCTTAAATTTTTATGGGCAATTAAACTATATTGGGGGAACTTGAGGAACCTTATAACTCACACACACGCGGAAAGCCAAACAAAGAAAAGCGTATGAGTCATCCACTTAAAATTGTTTTATGCACGGTTCATTTCTTCCGTAATATGTTTCTTCTGTTTCTTTGTATTTTCTATTTTCTCATTATTTTGAGTTAATGAGTTTTAGCATTTGATGGTTTCTAGTTTAAATAAATATGATATTTAATTTTGTCAACGATCGCATATGCTTCCCCTTAATTTAATATAGAAATAAGCTTGCTGTTATGACTTTTAGTATGCATTGCGAATCATAATAAACATCACCACATTAGTAGAATAAATAATGTGTAAGCCTCTTTACTTCACCTCGTTCCTAATTAGTCTGAGTGCATTATATAAACCAGCTGAATATAAAGTGTAAACGACCCTAATAAAACACATGCAACGCTCGTCTGTTGTAAAATAACACACTTACTACCCCAGTAGTATTAAAATCCAACCTCAGCTAAAACTGTTTGACTGCCCATAAAATATTCTACGACCATCTTTATATTTCATTAAAAACATCGTTAACTGGTATTACATTTAATAAATCGTTAACAGAGTTAAGCATTATTCAAATTGATGTTTATTTATTTCAAACCACACTTTTCAATTTTTGGGGCTTGTTTAAAATTTGTATTAAAGCGCTCTTTCAACACAACTCTTTTTGTTGCAGGTACCTAAGAACTTCGTAGACATGGAGACCGTCGTTAAATATTTACTTTTAGTTCTTGCTCTGACCTCAGTGCAAATATCGTACACCGAGAGCCGTCTAAATGAAAAACGCAGAGATAAAACTGAAAGGAGATACTACGCCGCCCAAGCTAAGGACAATATGTGCGAAATAGCAAACAGAGAATCAAAAGTACACTGTTACTGCGAGAACACTGAAATTAAAACAGCCACGAGAGCCGATTGCTGGGTTTTTAATGGAGGTATTGATGAAACAGATGAAATTTGGTCTACATTCAATTCACAGCCTTTTCTTGAAAGACTTACATTTAACGTGAGGTCGGACGGGGCACTTAAATTTGTTCCGTTAAATGTAATACATCGCTTAAAAAGACTTCAGAAACTCTATATACACTACGCGTCGCTTAATAAAATCGAGAAGCGGACTTTCAGTAACATGACGACGGTGAGGGAGATAACGTTAATGAACAACAAAATAATGGAATTGGACTTCTCCGCGTTTGCGAATCTCCCGTCGCTCGTAAACTTGACTATAAAGGATAATAAAGTGACCGAGATCCAAAGGGATGTTTTCGTCGATTTGCCTAACCTCAGATATCTCGACTTATCGTTTAACAGTATTAATCTGGCTCACGATGGATGCTTTGAACATTTAAACGTACTGAATGACTTAGTATTGGAAGCGAACTTAATTTCGGTCTTGACTCGGGATACATTTAGAGGGCTGGCTAATTTGACTAGATTGGATTTGAGGTCTAACAAGTTATCAATGATCGGAGACTTGACGTTTACGGAGTTGTGGAATTTGAATGAGCTCCTTTTGGACAATAATGAATTGAAATATCTGTCTGAAAGAGCGTTCGATGGGCTCGCATTACTTCAGAAATTGTCTATGACTGGTAACAAATTACAATCCATCAACGAGGGTCTCTTAGAGGGTGTCAGAGGGCTCGAATTATTGGATTTAAGGAATAACGAAATAGAGTTCTTTACTTATGAAACCATTAAGCCGATTCTTGAGAATTTGAAGATGAAGACTTCGGTTTTATATTTAAGTGGTAAGTTTTACTTAATCTTCATTAATATATTAGGAAAATCCTACTTATGTTAATCCATAAGAGCCAGTGTTACGAAAAAGCTCCGGAATTTTGAAGGTTATGTACAGAAATAGGTTTTCGTTTGGATTAAGTATGAATAAGACATGATGGATGGGTTATTTCCATGTATTGTATTTATATTATTTTAATGTTGCAATAGCAGAGCCTTATACAAAATATTGCAAGCTTTTTTAAACTAGTAAGCAAAGCGCCGACACTGACCAAAAAAATTACGTAGGTATTTGAAAGATACACTTCATTCTCATATTTAAATATGAAACTTAACTTTCCTACCCTAATTTAGCTTCAATTATTCCGAGCTCGATTAGCGAGTAGAGTAAATTACAGTCTTGTGCACAACAGTAACACAAAGCGTATTTTTGGCAACGAAAACATGTTATTTAGGAGTAAATAGCATACTTCCGTGGTAGAAGTACACTCATGGGAAGATGAATAACTATATTTTGAGCAGACAATAGCGCCCTACGGGTCTGAAATCCCCTTCAAAGCATTGAAGCACCCTGCCTCAGTTAAGGACAATTAATGAGTGTAACAGTCCCCTTTATGGAGTCAACAATAGAGTAATAACACGATTTGGGCACAATGAAACGTGAATTAATAAAAATCAACAAATATTATGGGATTCAGACTATAACTGTCACAAACGACATGAGGTTATCAAAGTAGAAATTATATACCTACAGATTATGAATTTCATAACAAAAATTCTAACATTTTTGGAAATTATTCTGAACGAACCTCGTTTCAGTTTGAAGGGGAAAATTTTAGAATAATAATAAAACTATTGTAGCCGCAAGTCGCTGACGTACGACGCACCAGCGCCATGTCTCTGTTCTCATGATAAGTAATTATGTTTTGAGGCCAACACGCGTGTCAACTCAAATCCCTCGCCGGTTTATTAGGTTTTGTAATAAATCTCGTTAAGCTGGATTTACTTTTTTCTTCCATTCTGGGAACATTTAAAGGGGATTTCTACTTTTTGGGGTTATGAATTTTAATAACTTATGATTGTCTGTAATTTGTAGATCATGAGGTTTGATGACAAAAAGAGTCCGCTGGTGTTGCGCTATTATAGTTAGGCTACTACGTACGTAAATCTACGTGAATATAAATATTATATTTGCTTTCTTCTCACATATCATGTTCATGTAAATAATTAAAGTTTCCATCTTCTTTCAGGTAATAAGTTGCATTGCGATTGCCGTTTGAACTGGATACAAATTCTTCGAAATGAAACTAAAAGTGAACCACTTAGATTAGCTCTTGACGACATAACATGTATACCAAATGCCGAGAAGCTTAAAGGTGCAGCTAATGATAACGTGATTGATACAAAAACAACTGAATTTGATTTAGAATCTAGTAGTGATGTTATACAGCAAGTTAATAACGATGATACTTATGATTCGAATCCATCATACAATTTCGAAGCTACGGAACCCCCAGTAGTAGAACAAGTAGCTGTTAACGATATATCAGCAGAAAATTTACCATGTCCAGGAGAACTAATCCAGAAAGGAGAAGATTCCTTAATGCTATCTTCAAAAGACGAAAGCTACTGGAGACCAAACTCAAGTTTCAGAATCTTAGCAAATATTTCCTTAGTGCTAAATGCATTAGTAATAAGTGGATTTTAATAGACTCAGTGAGTGCTTAAAATAGTGTACACAGTGATTAAATAGCTTTTAAGATATTATTAAGAGATTTGTTTTATAATGACTTGGAAATATTTAGTCATTTGAAATGTAAATAATAATATGAGACCAGAAAGACAACGAGCTGGCTGAAAATGTATATACATTATTATTATTAAAATTAATCGAAATTTTAGAATCAAGATGGAAGAATTATGCAAAAATATAGAAGCATGGTATTTTTTCTTGTATGTATTTTTTTCAATTTTTACGTTTCTCATGGAAAGAAGACTGGTTAAGGTTATTCAATTAAATTAAATTTTAGAAGGTAAATACAGTAAATGTGTCTGATTAAGGTCGCTTGAGTTAAATCGGGGTGAGTTAGGCCAGCATTTGATGTGGTTTGAACAAAACTCACCACAGAACATTATGTTCATAGACATCCCTTTGTAAATCCGTTTATTTTTTTAATAGAAATAAACAATCCATATTCTAAAATTAGAATGATAAAAGCAAGTAGCCATCTGAAATTGTTGTTTATCTGGGTGGAATTTCAATATCCCTACTGGATTGAACTACAAATAACCCTATAGACCATTTTAGTAATGTCAGTGAGTAGGCAATATTGGGAGAGAAATATATTTTTCTCAGGACCATCATAGGTATTTTTCATTCGCAACACAAAAAATTCTTGTTTACTTATGTTAAATGTTTGTTTATTTAGTATTATTGAAGTTAGTTAACATTATTATAGTGTTTGCTTCTTCTTCTGCAAAGATCAATAATTTAATGAACACAGACATTTCTACGAGATTTATGTTCTAGGGCAACATAATTACCCACAACTTGGGACGTTTCTCTAGGGATTAAGTGTCAGGAATTTTGCTAATTGTGTTTAAGGTCAAGTTACATATGGAGTTATTTACATCTGTACATTCCACCTCACATATACATATTATATGTAATAATTTGTACCCTTTATTTTTATTAACTACTTCTTTAAGCATCCCCGTTAATTTACATGTCAGTAATTCTTGCATCGATAGTTCCGACATCAGTCAATTTTAATTTCAAGCCTTCATCGGTGATTAAATGTATGGGTGGTTTTGACTTTGCAGTAGGTATACATATACTCGTATTAAAGCGATTACAACCTGGTGGCTTTGGTTGAAGTGATTTAAAGAGTAAAGCAACTGCAGGTGGGGTTGGTAGTTGGATGAATAACCACTAGTATCATAATTTTTGATTATAGTAAAATTTAAGCCACGTCGTAGACTTTATAAGAACATAACAACTACTAATCTCCATAACAATGATTTTTAGAATTTGTGCCTGATTGTTTCTTTGTGCCTTTGCTTCAGCTAATCTTCAAAAATGCTTAACGGATTTGAATGCCAATTTATGGATATATTGTTAAAACTTAGCATATAAAACATTTAAACATGTATTTCAATCCGGATCACACGTAGAAAAGTTGTGACAATTTAAGAATTCCGTTTATGCATTTTGGTTTCAACATTTGGGTATAATATTGAGTCATAGATTTCTCAACGAGAGCGCGATTATAATTTTGTATAATAATAAAATACTACAGTAACTTCAGGTATTATACTGGCACTAACCACCACATACGCCTGATGAGTCTATTGTGTAGGTCCTTAGAATTCACGCATGAACTATGATGATATGAGATACTGAATAGAACAATTTTAACATCAATACCGCTTTAGAATTATCTTCATAAAGCCTTGCAAGCGTTGATCATGCAACATATTAAAACATGACTCATCTAGTTTTATAAATAGAAAAAACTTGTAATCTGCGAAGCCTGAAGGTTAAATGAAGATTTATAAGCTTTAGCATAATTTATAGACTTGAAAGAGCTCTTAATGTCTTCATGTTTGAAAACTTTGCCATAAAATAATAATTATACTGAAATAATATGATACCATATTTGTAGCTAAGATTTTATTTTGGATTTTTTTTGTCTTAGAATTTTAATATCATTAGATAGTGTTATCTCTGAAAGGGGAAAAATTATGAGGAAAAAATAATGACTGAAACAAATTAAGGAGTCATTTTTGTAGAAACTAATGCTACAGAAGATAATTTCGCATTAAACATAAATTAATGTAAAATTAGATGTTTGAGTACAAGACGTAGGGATTTGTTGAAGCGATGGCGTTGAGTCACTTTCGAAAAGTGTTTGTAACAAACCTAATTTGAATAAAACTTCATTTCAAGAATTAAAAAAAGATTTTTTTTTTGGTGTTTTTATTTTTCCTTTATTTGAGTAGTAGGTAACTCATTTAGATTGTACTGCAGTTTATTAAAAAAAAGAACTCTACTGCAGGTTTTCTGTGAACTTCAAAGAACAAAATATTGCATATTTTTCTCTGAGTCTATAAGTTACTGCGTCGCACTGTATCAAATGAACAGTTTTATAATATGTATACGTGGCTGGGTATAACTTTCGGGTCTACATAGGTTTTGACGCAAATATTTAAGTTTATATCTTCAAGCAAAGTCAATTTACTAGTGTAAATATAATTAAAGTTAGACATATGTATTTAGAAATTAAGTAATGTATAAATTAAATAAAATAGAACTGTAATAAAAACAAATGATTATTCATAAATATAATAATTGATTTCACTTGTGTGTAATGTTTGGTGATTTCGTGTTTATGTCCTATTTTACGTAAACAAATAGGTATGTAAAATAATATCAGTAAGGCCAAATTATGTAAGTATTAAATTGAATGCTTAATTTAAGAATTATGACATTAAATGAAATAAATTTTGATGAAAAACGTGAATTTGTTTTATAATTTACCTACCTTGTTGGTCAGCCAAACTCAGCAGCTCGACAGCTCATACCTCATTGTGTAATCATAAAATTAAATGTAAACAAAACATATTGGAAAGACCTTATTATTATTATTATTCAACACCTATTATTTAACACGGTTTTATTAGCTTCACTAAAAAATAACTAACAGAAATAACTAATAGTTAGTTAAGATAGATAAACAAGTAGAAACTCAAAGGTCTAGAATTCAAAACTAGATTCAATATTGCAACATCAGCGGAGGAAAGAATTTTTAAAAGTTAAACATAGAAACTCTAAGCTTTAACCCAAGAGAATTTTAGTCTAGACAGCAAAGCCAATAATAGTATACATCGATACAAAAATGAAAACCATATTTTAATTTTTTTATGGAAATAGCCAGCAAACGAGCTGACGATCCACCTGGTCAGTGCCCATGAACATCTGCATCACCAAAAGTATCACTTATGCGTTGCCGGCCAAGAAAGATAAAAGAAAAAGAAAAAAGAACTGGCTCTCAAGCTCAACGGTGGTAGCTATCCAGGCGAACCTCATGGAGAAATAATAATAGAAATAATGTAATTACAATCAATATTACCAATATAATCACTCCGAGGGACCCTACCACTAGTGGGCCGGATTTAGTCGTCTCTTACGACACCCATCCGTTGTGGGATTGGAGTTAGTATTATAAACCGCTCCAATACGGCAAATTTCAAAAGAAAACTTGTCAGAATTAAACGTCGGAAGTTTAAAGTAAATATTTTGTAACAATTAGCAAAACGAGTTGAAGCCGTCATGGACAATTTGCGCCTAATTTGGAAAGTTCCCTTAAGACACGGAATTATAACAGCTATACGCACCGTACCTTTATATATAGAAATACTTGCAAACCCTTCTCGCTTTGTCTTGCAAAACGCTATCTGTACAGTTTTAGGATTGCAAAATCAAACAAAACTAATCAATATCACCAGATGATTACACCTCGTGCTCATGTGGGTAGAGGAGCAATTTTTTCAGTATTCTTTGGATCCTTTAGTGTAATGAAATATTAGAAGTCTTCGGTATCAGAGATTCTACCAGATATTTGGAACTACAGTCAACATTTGAAATTTCAACGGTAACGACCACAGAACATCTAATAATTAGTTAGAAGGGGCATAGCACGTAATTTGTATGGGAACCGCTGTCGCCGTTTCAATAAACACTACTAACGAAAATGAACAAATACGCACGAGGATTGTTATGTGTGCATGAAGTAGGCGTGACTCTGTAGCTAGGGATTGATTGTCGATAAATTTTTATCGGTATTTATTTTCGCAAGGTATACTTATTCATTATATACTTTTATACTTTTTGATTGAAATTACTTACTCCGTCGACAGACTCATATTTCATCATGGCCTCCGAAACAAAGTCTTTTCCAATTACCGCACATGAAGGCATTTTTACGTAATTAAGTCGCAGTATTTTGCAGTACTTTTCTCCGTTGGAGTTTGCGAGTCACTAAACAGCGCAATCGCGTTTTCTTGTGCGATGTGCGCATTTGATCACAGTATTGGCGCGCCTACCTTGCCCACAATTCCTTTCTAACTAATTATTAGATGTTCTGTGGTAACGACGTATTAAACATTAGGTACACATTGTTTCAGATTAAAAATATGATTCATTCAGATTAAATAATGTGTACCCCTTGATATACGTGAACTCATATTATCCTGAAAGTCCAATAATGTATGTGATAAAAGCAATTCAAGTCAAGAAAATTGTTTGACCTTGACAAGTTGAGAACAGAAACACGTTGAGACGTGCAATATGATCAAATAAACGTTAAGGAATCCGCAAACAATTTAGAATATTGATAGACTGCAAACTTTGTACGAGTCAAGTTACTTTGAAACCCGCAAGAATCCTAGGAATAGACTAAGTTTCTATGAAGGATACAGTATGATAAGGTATAAAAGTAGGTACGCACATAACAAACATTGACGGAAATATACAAAGAAAACGCAGACCAATTCGTTTGCTTTGTATAGTTCAAGGATAAAATATGAATATCGAACTATAAACGAAGTTTTTTCCTCATTAATTAACGATGAAGAATTAGAGGATGTAGTTCAAAAGGTGCGGGATAAAGGACAAAGATATATTGTGAAGGATGACAGGCAAACGACGAACGGAAAACTAAAAAGAGGCAAGCAGTAACTATTGCTTCTAAATGACTACTTAATAGTAGCTATACTTTTACACGAAGATCGAAGATCACCAACGTAAAAGTATTTTCTAAAGAAGAAATATTTTATTTTTTTAATTTTTTTTATGAAAATAGCTGGCAAACGAGCTGACGATCCACCTGATGGTAAGTGGCTATCATTACCCAAGGACTCCAGCAACACCGAAGGCATAACTGATGCGTTGCCGGTCTAGAAAGAGAGAAGAAAAGGAAAGAACTTGCTCTCAAGCCCCCAGCCAGAACACGACGAGTCGTTTGGCGGCTGACTCATACTCAAGGGTGGTAGCTATCCAGGTGAACCTCATGGAGAAAAAATATCAAATCCTTTGTCAAATCTGACACGAGTTCAAGATGAACTGCTTGAGTGCCTAAACACACAAAGACACAAATGAAGCATTTAATTAATTGGCAACCTCTACCCTTACGACTAGCTATCATTACTGGCCCGGCGTAGTCGACACCGGTGTCTAGGAAAGGAAACTCGAGGTGAAGTCGTTCCTTTGGTAGATTTCCCATAATCGGTTGTATGGTGTCCCCTTTTATCCGACAGCATTTAACACAAGAACGCGTAATTTTTCTTGCTAAAGACCTACCACCTAATACCCAATACTCATGCCTAACAGTTGCAAGTAATAACTGCGGTCCCGCATGACAAAGCTTTTTATGGTACATGTCAAACATAAGCTCACTCAAACGATGTTTCCTACACAGTAAGATAGGGTGTTTAACATTATAATCGTAAAATGAGTTGCTTAGTCTGCCACCAACACGAATGATGTCATTACAGTCTAAGAAAGGTGATAGGCATAATAGTCTATTTTTACTAGGGAGTGGTTTACCACTTTTAAGAATTTTATATTCCTCTGCAAAGGAATCTTTTTGAGCTGCCCTAATAAGAACATTAGTTGAATTGTCTATTTCAGATAATGTAAGGGAATCCAAAGTGATATTAATTTTACGACAATTTTGAATAAATCGTAATATGTACGCCATTATACGCTGTAATTTTGAAAAACAAGAATATTTATTAATAAGATATGTAAATAAGTCGTTATCATTAACGGTAATGAATGTTTGACATAATTCTGGAAGATTCTGAGTGTTCACAGATGTAGGAAAGGCAGGCCAATGAGATGAATCTAATTGTAAATATTTCGGGCCTGACCACCACAAAACCGAATCACCTAATCGGTCAGCACTAAGTCCTCGTGACGCGAGGTCTGCTGGATTTTCTTGGGAAGGAACGTAGCGCCAGGTATTATTACCAAAATCTTCCCGAACTTCAGCAACACGATGACGCACAAACGGCTTTAGCTGCGTAGGATTTGTAGAAAGCCATCCTAGTACTATGGTGGAATCACACCAAAAAATGCAATCATTAATGTTTACTGTAAGTGACTTTGTAACCTTTAAACATAGACGCGCACCTAATAATGCACCGCATAGTTCGAGTCTAGGAAGAGTGGTAGGTTTAATTGGCGCTACCTTGCTTTTAGCGGCTAATAGGCGAACAGTGACTGCCCCGTTGATGTCGACTGAGCGTACATATATGCAGGCACCGTATGCCTTTTCGGATGCATCTGAGAACACATGTAACTGAATATTAACCGGTGTATTATTACATACAATGTACCTAGGTATGTGTAAGTTGTTAAGAAGAGGCAATGTATGTTGAAAATTACACCAAGTCTTTTGTATGACCTCTGGTACGACGTCATCCCATGAGCATTTATTAATCCAAAGCTGTTGCATAATAATTTTCGCTTCAACTATGCATGGAACCACGAGCCCAAGAGGATCAAAAATTTGAGCTATTGTAGATAATATGTGACGTTTTGTAATTTTATCGTTAGAAGTAAGATGTATAGTGTAATAAAAAATATCCTCAAAACATTTCCAATTGAGACCTAATGTTTTAGATAATTCATTATAATTCATGTCAACAGAATCGTTATTATGTATGTCGTTAGAAATAATTTTTAAAATGTCTTTAGAATTAGAGTGCCATTTTCTTAAATTAAATTGTGCTGATTTTAATGTTGATTTTACTCCTTGACATAATTGAAGTGTCTCTTTAATGGTTGAGCCACCAGAAAGATAATCATCTACATAAAAATCGTGAAGTATGGATTGTTTTATGTTGACGTCTGTACTATCCTGAGCTAATTGCACTAAACATCTAGTAGCTAGGTATGGCGCTATAGCACTGCCATATGTCAAGGTGTTTAAAGTGTATGTTTTTAAACTTTGTGTAGAATCAGATCGCCACAAAACTAATTGCAAAGCTCTTTGTTCGTCGTTGACCCACACAAATCGATACATCTTCTCGATATCCGCAGTAACTACATATTTATGTTGCCTAAACCGCAATAATATGGTAAGCAAATCATCTTGAACTGTGGGACCGATCATCTGAATATCATTAAAGGATTTGCCCGATGTTGTGGCAGCGGATCCATCAAAGACTGCTCTTAGTTTTGTGGTTGTACTGGATTCCTTTAGTATGCCGTGATGACAAAAGTAATAGTGAGGATGTGGTACTGGTGTCTGAATAGGAGTCATGTGCCCTAGCTTTATGTATTCTTCCATGAAATCTACATACAAGGCTTTAAAATTTGCATCTCGTTCGAAACGGCGCTCTAAAGAAAAAAATCTACTTTTAGCCATTTCGAAGGAATTACCTAAAACATCTGGTGATTTTTTTAAAGGCAAAGTTACAACAAACTGTCCGTTTGAGCTACGTTTTGTAGATTTCATGAAGCTTTCCTCACAAGCACGCTCTTCTGAAGTAAGCTCGTGCTTTGTGGGAATGGTGTCGAGCTCCCAAAACCGTGATAAGTCTGTATTAGAATGGTCACTCTGGGTGAACATACATACAGGTGAATTATTAATATTAGATTGTAAGACACCAGAAATTAACCAACCTAACCGTGATTCGATTAACGTTGGCTTATTCTTGCCAAGTTGAATTTTATTTGCGCCTACGATGCCCCAAAATATCTCCGCTCCTACTAGAATGTCAATGGATGACGGCAAATAAAAAGAGGGGTCGGCAAGACAAATACCATCAGGCAAGGATAAGTTGTGTGTGTTCACTAGTATGTTAGGTATGGAAGAAGTGATCTCAGGTAGAACGAGGCAGTCAATGCTGATCCTATAGCCACTAACAGAAGACTCAAATGTGATTGAGCAAGTTTGTGTACTACTGGACGCTAAGTTATTTATGCCTATCACCTTCGAACTTGTTGAATGAGTAGGTAAGTTTAATTTAGATAAGAAGTCCTTAGCTACGTAGTTCGCCGTGCTGCCGTTGTCAAGTAGGACTCTGGCACTGTGTGGCTCCCCGGTAGCGTCGAACACTTTCACCATTGCTGTGGAAAGTAAAACAATTTGCGATTTAATGGAATTGTTAGCAGACAAAGCAACGTTGTGTTCTTGTGCCACTGAAGGCTCTTTATCTACGTGAAGTAAAGTGTTATGTTTTAACTTACAATATTTGCAACTACTGAGCCTACATGAAGATGGCTTGTGCCCTGGACGTAGACAGTTATTGCAAATATTCCAACCACTAACCCTTTGAAGACGCTCACTGGCAGGCAATTTTCGAAAATCTACACAATTAAATAAATGATGGCCCTGTTTGCACATGGGACATTTCAAAGATTGTGAACTGCGGGCTGTAGTTATTATTTTATCTGGGGCTGTGGTGACCACGAAAGCTTTTGATTTATTTTGTAGTGTGTCCGTTTTTATTTTTGTATGAGACTCCTCAAGACTCTCCAAAAGATCTGCACGATTACCAAGAAATGTCAAAAAATAATCTAGATTTGGTGAGTCCGTTAATGAGTTCCTACTCTCTTCCCACTGCCGCTTAGTTTTGTGATCTAATTTATCACACATTATGTGAATAATTAAACTGTCCACGAGCCAATGATCAACTGACTCGGAACGCAAAGTGCCTAATGCTCGTAAATTTTTTTTCGTTACATCAATGATATGTCTTATTGATTTACTTGATTCTCTTTGACATGGTTCAACCGAGAATAAGGCTTGTATATGATTGTTAATTAACAAGCGCTTATTGTCATACCTTTGACATAATAATTGCCATGCAACTGTGTAGTTATCAGCTGTGAAATCTAAATTATCAATAATATGTAGGGCATTATCCTTGAGAGAAGCTCGCAAATAATGGAGTTTATCAATGTTATTCATCTCATCATCGTTATGGACTAATGATATGAAAATATTTTTGAATTCGAGCCAGTTCTGATAGCTGCCTGTAAAAGTAGGTATTTCAACAGTCGGTAACTTAACTCTCCGTTTGTGTCCTTGAATATCCCCGCCACCCGAGCTCACCGCCGAAGAATTCAGTGCCGCTGCTGCGTTGCGGCTGGGCGGGGCCAGGCAGCGCGCGCGGGCAACCAGCTCATAAAACTGGCTTTCGAACTGCTCGCGCTCGCTGTACTGCTCGTCGGGATCCTCCATCAGAGCCTCGATGTCAGACTGTAATGCGTCATATTTTGTATATAAGTTATTGAATTTAGCAAGACGGATATCCAGTTGTGCGAGTTGAACTTGGCTCAACGTTTTACAGCTCTCAAGAACAAAGAGATAAGAGGCAAATTGTGTAAGCTTTGCTTTCATTGATGCACGTTTTCTGGACATATCAGTAGGTATTTTACCTTCGGATGCCATTATGAAGCTTATGAAGCGTGCGGCAGGTTGAAGAGAAAAAAAAAATTATAAATATGTTCTTATAATGCTTGCAAATAAAGAAATAATGTTCTCAAAGCAGGTTGCAGATGAAGAAAAAATTTTGAAGAAAAATAATATTCTTAAGCGGCTTGAATAATTATTTAAAAAAAAATCTATTTTTCTGACAGCTGATGAAGGGAGAAAATAATGTTCTCAAACGGCTTTGAAACTAAATAATTTTCCGAAGAAAACTTGCTAAACAAATGTTTGAAAAAAAAATTGCTATTAAAAAAAGACAAGCTAATTATTGAATCGAAGAAATACCTAAATTACGTTTGTGAATAATTGTTCGAGAAGAGAACAAAGGGTTATACAATACGTGATACCACGTGGTCGTGGCTCGTGGCACGCCCACCTGTTAAAGAAAAGAAAAAATTAATTCACGGAAATAAAATTAAAATATTGATGTACAATTACTACAATGAGCGCTGAATAATGAAATGATTGATCAAGAAAGAAGAACAATGAACTGCTAGTGAATATGCTAAGATGGTAACGCAATGCGTAATGAGATGGACTATCTACTAAACTGATGAAAATTTACGTATGAAATGGGATAAAATGTAAAAATGGTAAAGAAGAAATGTTTAAATGAGGTATGCGCACTAAGAAATATGCAATGGTTGAAGAAATGAAGAAATGGTTGACGGTTGAAAAATGAGAAAGGATGAAAAAATGAAATGTATTATGTAAGGATGATTTAGGATGATAAAGGAAAAAAATCGGAACGATCTCACGAATACGATGCGTTGTGTCGATGCGCGATGACGTAGTCGCTCCGCTCCTTTTCTTTCTTGAATAATAATTCGCCTCCGTGGACTGCGTCGACTCGAAGATAACGGCGGCCGCAGCTCGAAGTCCGTTATGAAGTGTCGGCGGTCTCGATCGACGATATTTTCAAGAATATTTCAATCTTCCCGACCAAGAAGGCGTATGAAGGATCAATTTTATGGAGCAGCCTGTCCCTTTGGGATATCCGTGGGTGTAGACCGCAATAAGAAGACTGTATTATATAGGTACTGGTTTAATTGATCGGTAGCCGCGATTGAAATAGTAAGTGCGCCGTGCGCGTGCGCTGGTGTTGTATTTGCGACTGGCGGGCGGCGGCCGGCTCCCTCCCGCTGAGGTATGCAGGTACCACCGCACCGCTCGATGAAACGGCCGGAGAACGGGGGTCCGCAGGCCGCGGGAGTAAGCCCGTCTAGATAGCCAAGGTAGAAAATTATGTGGAATTTAAAGACGAAACTAGAGACCATACCAACTTATGCAAGAAGATTACTTATTAAAACCACACTCAGTATTTCAACCGCACCAAATATTACGTGGCTCCTGGAAAATGAATATTCTCATTTCGTATTCCTTTAAAAACGTTCCCTGTCTCATAATTCCCGCTGCTTCGTATCTCAGAGTAATCCTCGAAAACACCTGAAGTCAAGGCGCATTGAAAAGCCTAAGATTTTTAAAATAACAACACTAAGTACGTCAGGACGAAAGAAACTCCTTACCTTAAAAAATCTGCAGGTATCCCTTACCACGAGTTTAATGTCTCGAATTTATTTGCCGTTTCATAGTTTTTTTTTTACAGTACATCTAGTTTATTTATGGCACGCAGAAAAATAAGTTTTTCTTCAGTTTTGTGTTTAGTCGTGCTCGTTTTGGTATTAAGGACAATAAAAAGAAAGCCAAGGGATACTAACAAAATAAACTGTACTGTAACTAAATATATTTTAAATAAAAAAACATGCTTCAATCAAGGAAAATGCAAGAAGATTTACAAAATGCAAGAATAGTACAAAATGCAAATTAATAGAATGATGTTTTTTATATCATTGTTTTTATTTAAGGTCAAACTATGGCTTAAAATGACACTGGCATTTCACACGTTATCTAATATATAAAATTCTCGTGTCACAGTTTTCGTTGCCATACTCCTCCGAAACGGCTTGACCGATTTTGATGAAATTTTTTGTGCTTATCCGGTATCTATGAGAATCGGCCAACATCTACTTTTCATCCCCCTAAATGTTAGGGGTAGTCCACCCCTAAATTTATTTTTTTATTTTTTAGAAAAAATTTTTAATTTCTATTTTTTTATGATACAACATACAAAAATACATACAATCCTCAATTTTCACCCTTCTACGATCAACCCTTATTTTTTAATATGATTATTAAGTGATACGAAGTTCGCCGGGTCAGCTAGTTAAATATAAAGAAACATGGTAAGGGCAACCCTGATTCCTATTCTAGCAGATGTTAATGCGTCGCTTCGTGATGGCCACCATTTACCGTTATTACACTTCCAACGAGACCTCTCTATCGCGACACAAAAATGAGTTTTGCCGTAACTCATTTTGGTGAGCTTTGACTCATTTCGTGGGTTTGGGCTTGGCTCATTCCATCTTCTTGGGGCTATTTCATCGCATATTTCTGTCGTTACTCACTCTTGATTGGGTTGCTTATTCGTTTGAGCGCGGTATTTTTGTATTTACTCTGAGGGACTTAAGAATTTATTAAATTTAATATTATTCCTATTTAATCTGGTCAGTTTGAGTGTAAAAGGTTTTACCAAATCAACACTTACATCAGGGCTTACCAACATACTCGTACATAATGAAAACAATTGAGAACGATGGCTTAATTATTCCTACGAAGCTTGTTATCCTATCTATCTATTCGTTTCTTCCGATTGCCACCAAAATTATTTAACTCTATCGATCACTTACGATGAGGCTACAACAGAGTACAAACAAACAACGGTTGGATTGTGAAGGATTCAATCCCACTTAGTATTACTAGAGATACAATGCCACTTTTTGCAGGTTTGCATTACACGTTTGCAACCAAAGACATAACATTAATTAGTGTCTTATTCACTTGTGGTTTATTTAAGTATTTGATGTCAATAAATACTTCGGTGAAGAAAACATCATCAGCAGAAAGAATAGTAGACAGTAATGGGTCAAAAGTGACTTCAAAAAAAGGGGGAGGTTCTCAATTCGACTGTATTTTTTTTAATGTTTGTAACCTCAGAACTTTCGACTGGGTAAACCGATTTCGATGATTCTCTTTTTTACACGCTTCATATTAGCTTCACCTGTAAGTTTGTTTGTAAGTTGTAATCAACTCTTTGGACTCAATTTTGACCCACTTCAAACGGCCAGATTTCTCTCAAACTACGTAGACTTATCAAGGACCGATGACAATTCAATATTTAAAAAAAGAAAGAAAAAACATAAAGAATTAAGAATCGTGTAATTGTAATAAAAGCGTGGGGTGCATGGTATCAATGAGCAGAAGGATTATCATTTTGATAATATCTTAAAAAGCACCCCATGCTTTTATTACAATTACACGATTCTTAATGCAAATTTATTTTCTATGTTTTAGTTGGATTTTCTATAAAAGCGTGTTTTTAAGTTTTTTTTTCAACAATTATTTAAGTATCATTGGAAAGGATTGTATTGCATTTGAACTCGTTTTTTTTGTTAAAATTTTAGATTATTATGGGTAAGGTTTCAGTATAATTTTATTGTTAAATATTTGTCGGAGGCATCTTTGATGTATAATTGGCGTATTTTCATGCTACTATTACCCAAAGAATCTTGGGAAGGGATTGAAAATGAGCGACCAATTTATTACTTAAATTGGAAGTTTTAAATGAAATATGGAATTTTAAATGCACATATGACAACACTTTTGATACAATGACCGGAAACCAATCAAATATCGAACGCAATTCGAATTTTTTAAAGCCGAGGTTTAACTGGTTAACCCTGTGGGTTAACCAAATTTTACATTATTTTCATGAAACACAGAACAGTCGACGAATTCACATTTTTATTTGCGGTGTTGCTATCTACAATGTTTATAAACATTCGTGTTTCGAGGATTTCAATCAGTTTATTTTATTATTATAAAATATTGAGCTTGGTTTTATTTTTAGCTGATTTTTGTTTACCTTGACGAGAATCAAAGTACGTCGAATTTTTAGGATAATTCGAAGGAGGATATTTTTGTTACCGTGAGAAGGTGTTAAATACCTTCCTACTTACCCTCCTGGAGTCTCCTTTCATATTATGGTCTTCACAAATTGGCTAATAATGAAGATTGACCAAGACGCCACTCATCGGTGAATGAACGAAATCGCAATGAATATAATAATTAACGAACATTGTAGTTACAGTCTACCTAGTGTATTATAAGGCGTGCAGTGTATCATAAGGTACACTGCACATCGGTCTTTCACAGCAACATTATAATAAGAGAAAGCTCTAGTATCTTAAGTATAAACTAAGAAAACACTTTCTCAATTCCACCACCATAATAAGAATAAGAACGATTCTCAGGAAAATAAAATAAAGCAAGTAGGCGGAGCTAAAATTTATTAGAGGAGCTACAAATGTGAGACTCGTCTTCGTCGCGAATAAAACTTTGACAGTTGTCGTATTATTATTATTATTTATCGTATTATTGAGTGATGGATATGAATGTGATGGATAGATAGACGAAGGGGACGAGGAAGACCTAAGAAAAGATGGATGGATTGTGTTACAGATGATATGAATGATAAGAGAGTTAGTGTTAAGATGACGGCTGATCGGGAAGTGTGGAAGAGGAAAACATATTGCGCCGGCCCCAAATAAAATTGGGAAATGGGCAGGATGATGATGATGATGATGATGAGTTGTCGTATTACTATAACGAAGATGAAACGAAGTCACTAAAGTTTGACTTGATGCGGCCGCGGCATCCAGTTTGCATGAGATAGCTATATGGAAAGATAGCCATACCATGGCCATACACCGTCAAGTTCACTGGATGCCGCGTTCCGCTACAAACTTGATAAGTGTACTTGATCGTGTATGGCCAGCATTAGAGCTTGGATCAATTAATATTATATGATATGTTCGAGCGAAATTGCTATTTCCGAGTCCTCTATTACAAGAACAGTATAAGTCTGGACTACCGGTAGTTGCAATTTATGTTCAAGGCATAAGATGTGAGCGGAAAATCCTTGGTAGGAAATATTAAAATTTTAATCCCTCTAAATAAAATCCTGATTTCGATCATGATGATGATAATAATCAGGTTTTGAAGTTTCATTTACATGTGCCTTTACGATACATGTCTCTAGCCGATTCTGGTGATATTTTTTTATAAGTTAATGCTTGACTACTATTCCACCTGATGGTAAATGGCGATGTATTTTTTTCCCTATGTATAAGCTTTTCTATGGATGTGATCATCGGTGGCGAGACTCACTAACTTAGTAAAAGTTTTTATCATGGTATACGTACTCTGCACTTACCTTACTTTTTACTTCTTTAATATAAAATAACTTTAAAATAAGTAAAAAAGACAAGACGAGTGACCCTAGAGCTGTCAGTTTTCTTGCTCAGCGTGTTAGTATCACCATACAGCGAGGGAATGCTGCCAGCATCTTAGGTACTGCACCGCAGGGGCCTAGTTATATACGAGTACATTTATTTTAATTAATTTTACTATTGCTTTTAAGTATTTATTTTTATTTTATGTAGTGTAAATATTATGTTGTTAAATATATATTATTAAATGCTTGTCAGCGAGCAAAAAAAAAAACTTCAATTTATAAGTTTCAAATTAGCACCAAAACACTTCAAAGTGTATGGCGCTGCTTGTGACGTCACGCCTAATTAGAGTAAAAGACAAGATGTCATTGTCAGTATACAGTAAATGCGTGTTTTGTTATCCATTAATTGGGTTTCATTAAATAAAGACATAATTTTGCTGATTTTTACTTACTGTCATCATACCTATTCTTTGTTATTACTGGATCAATCTTCCTTCGCAATTTCGAAAACCATGGGAAAGTTCACCGGTAAGAATATTGTTGGTTTATCGGCTGGTCAATAATGGGTAATGCAAACAAAAGGGTCGAAACACCCACACAACTCACTAGTCGCTATATTTAATCGTCTATATATATAAGTAGATTTTATTTCTGTTTGTCTGTAAACTCGTTCGGGAATTAGTTGATGTGCTTATAATACTCACATTGGAGACCCCGAGTCCAGCAGTGGGACAATTCTACACTAATCCGCACTGGAGCAGCGTGGTGGAGTATGCTCTAACCCTCCTCAAGAGGAGAGACCCATGATCAGTAATGAGATGAATAAAATCTATTATACCTATTGAAATTACATTTCGATAAAACTGAATCCGCTTAAAAATATAAGTCGTTCGTAAAATTATCTTTGCGATCTAATTAAAATCATATTTGCTCCTTGAAGCTGTAATGCATCTTTCATATATCTAGTTATCTCAATTTAATATACCTAAAGTAAAGTCACAGGTAAGCGTAGTATATTGTATAACGCGCTAAGGAGCAAAAGTCGCCGCTGGCTATCTCGAGCTCTCGGACAAACATTTATCCCCGGAACAAACAGAAGCTCCTACCTTGGGGTATTTTATGATTATCACGGGGTTAAGGGAGAGTTAACTAATTATTTTTATTTTTTGAATCATGTACGGCATTACTATAAACGCTCTTATAACTTTACTTTTACTTTGCTTGATTTGACTTTTATTGTGCTTTGTTTTTGAGTCGTGGGTTTTTCAAAGTTTTAATTTAAGTTTTATTTTACACTTTTTAAACTTAGATTTAGGTAGGAGGTATTTTCTTATTTCAAAATGAAATAGGTACAAATCGTGTTTTACAATTGTTGGTAACCGGTCAGTAAATTCATCCCCTTCCCCATAACTTCAAACAGCCAATTTTGTACCTAATACACAAAGAAACCCCTTTCATTTATACCCAACTCGGATATATCCCTAAATATCGCTTACTCATCCCCTTTTCCAGCCCCCATAACTATAAAACGACTGATTCAATTTTCTTTAAACATAGCCTAAAACACTCTAAACTAAAAAAATATAATAAGTCAAAATAGGTTCATACGTTCGAGAGTTACGGTGACATTTAGAGTTACAGAAAACAGAGTTACACACACGTCAAACTTATAACTGAACACCCCTCGTTTTTTGCTTCGGGGGTTAATAAAGTACTTTAAATTCTTTTAAAAACCAGGTAAAAGCCCATTACCTCTCTAACTAATCAGTTTCTCTCCTTCCTCCATTCTCTCTTCTTCTTATTCTTGTCACCCATATTTATGATATTATTTTTTTAAATATTATTCGTAATTTCCTCCATATTATTCGTGCACCTTACCTCATTTAATCTTACTCTAATCAGCTCAACACATCTTAAGGTTGTCTGGAAGAGATCACTGTGTAGCGATAAGACCGCCTTTTGTACCTCTTATGTTTGCTTCACTTGTTTACTTCTAGATTGTTGTTGTATTATTTTATCGGTGTACAAGTACAATAAAGAATTAAATAAATAAAATAAATAAATAAAGTGTAATATAAGGTATACACCTAAGAATATTGTAATTAATTGTATTTCATTGAATAACTTTTATTCCTTAAGATATAAAAAAATAAGTGATGTATTTAGTTTAAGCCAAATATTAATTTCTTACAAATAAAGTTTCAGTGCTTTCAAATAAAGGTCTGATTACTATTAATTTATTGTTTAATATTACTTCTAACTTGTACCATTCGATAAGGAACTAGGTCTTTTAATAAATGAACGGTAGGCAATTGTCAACCGGTGCAAAACGTAAAATACCTAGTAATTACCTACTACTCTAAGGTGTAATTACTGATTGCTACTTGTTAATTAATCATAGTAAAACTGGGTAATTCACTTTGGAAATTATTAATTGAAAAAATGTGAGCATATAACACCTGTTACTTTTTTTGAACAATTTATATTTAAAAATAAGTTTTTTTATGGAAATAGCCGGCAAACGAGCTAACGATTAACCTGATGGTAAGTGGCTATCGTCACCCATGAACATCAGCAACACTAAAGGTATATAGGCAGATAGGCAGGTTTATGGTTAAGAAGGGTAAAGCATAGTATCCCCAATCAAAATTGATTACTAGTTACAAAGTTTTAAACACAAAATCAATAGTGATTTGGATGTATGACATACTACGTTCATAACAGTTTAGATATTACGAGTATGTCAACTAAGTTAAACTTTTTTAGTCCGCCTACTTTGGACCCCATATTGGCTTCAATTATTGTATAAATATAGGGCGCAAAGTACCTTTATATACCTACTAAACACTATTATAGACGCTAAACGCCCTTCCCTACCCTACACAAAGCCCAGCTTTTTAAATCTCACTATTTTCCACTTTTATGAAAGCGTCTGACCAGTAACAAAAACACCTTAATACATAACAATAACAATATCTCCATTGTTATTCCCCGTCGCGACGGCATTGTTATGTTATAACTCAATATAATAACACAACGGCGGAGTAATCCTTAACAGCATTGAACTATTGTGTCGAAAAATATATTCTTCTGCGAGTATAAGGGGTGATAAATCAAGTAGGTATCAAATAACTATTGCAAAATGATGTTGAAAAGGTTCTTGATAAAAAGTAACATTTTCTATGTTTACAGGCTTATTATAGGGATATTATAAACTAGTGATCGGTCTACGGTTTTTCCCGCGTTTCCCGTATAAGTAGGTACCTAATGTGTTATTCCATATTAGCTTTTGCACGCAGTTTCGCCCGCGGTAGAGTGGTTTCGAAACAAAATTTTTAATTAATTAGATATTAGATGATGCCCGTGGCTTCACGCGCGTGGATATAAATTTTTTACAAATTCCGCGGGAACCCCGATTCCCGGGATAAAAATACCTTATTATTTCATAAAAATCTGTTCAGTAGTTTTGACTAAATCTTAACTTAATCTGCACATGTATGCCATATTATAACCTAGTTCTATTAAAATAACCTCACCCAATCCGCAATACATAATATTCTTATCGATAAAGAGAATAGATCAAAAAGATTTTATCCCCAAGGAATTGATACCCCAAATAACTCGGTAATGGTTTACAGAACTTCTTAGGAAACGAGGTATAAGCTTTTGCTGTCGCTAAGGGCGGAAGTCATTTAACAATTTGATCCCGAATTGGTAATAGGTGTCCTTTCATGTGATCTATTGAACTGGATAAAGTGTAAGAAGTGAAGGACATAGGTTACTAATTTGGCTTGTCAATTTAGAATACTCGTAAGTCCATTTCGCCTAATACATCTCTTTCGGGAAAGTCGTAGCAAATGGTCGGTAGTGTGAAGAGTGATTACGGGTAATACGTCCATAATTTTTATAGATACATATGTAAATTCTACTTCCATATGTTTATGGCAGCAATACTTAAAACTGTATTCGATGGAATCATGTATTTTTTTATGACGAACCCTCGGGAATGTAAAATATCAAGTTTTGGATTGACTTATAATTTTGCATAATTTGACTAGGCCATAGTTTAATTGGTATTAAATCTGCCTGTGTGATCTCTGGTTCGACTCCCAGCCGAGGCAAATATTTTTGTGTCAGATAAAAAATTACAGTTTATTCTAGGATTGTGAGCGATTGTGATGTCTCATTTGTTTGATCATCCAACCCACGACGCAGTGAAACCTAGTACGAGGGTACAATCACAAAAACGGTTATAGCAAAGTTGTGATAATCATAATGGAAAATAATGACCTCTAATAGCCAAATAGCCACAGTAGTAGACAAGTAGCAACATAGATAATTTTGTTTTTTGTTACGCAACAAAGTTAGTTAATGTACGAAAGGAACTTGACTTAACCGAGTTTTACTAAGTTTCAACACACGGCTGAATACAGGAGGACTACGTTAATAAGGAAGCGAACTTTCCTGATTCATTATAATTAGTTCCGTAATAGTTTCCTTTTCTGCTTCTGCCATTAATTGACAAAGTTACATTTGTTTTCAGGCAAATACAAGAGGTTAATGCAAGACAAGAAGTCGAGATGAAATAATGAAAATGAAAATGAAAAATGAAAATGATTTATTGGAAAAAATGAGTTATACTATTACATTGTTCCGTTGTTGGGACATCCTTTTAAGTAAGAAGTATACCTGTGCCAGGATGTCCCGCTCTTCCGTAGAAAATTTATACATAACTCAGATTAATAAGTATTCTTCAACTTAAATTATTATGAAAAATGTGTGTCTGTGCGAGCGTGTGTGTGTGTGTGTGTGTGTGTGTGTGTGGTGTGTATGTGGTGTGTGTGTGTGTGTTGTTTAGGTCATTACTTGAAAAAAAGCCTCTATCTCTCCATAATTAAATTTTGTGAGCCAGTCAGTTAAGGAATCCTATAGAAAATTATATTAATAACATAAATCAATTTACAGAAATAATTTGGGTAATTTATTAATTCGTTTAAAAGTATTCATCAGCAATATTAATGTATATGAAGTTTAAATATAATTTACAAGACTTTTTTGAATATTTTCACACACACTTAAAAAATTACACTTTATTCAAATGAATAATTTTCCTACTAACTATAATAATAATTTTTTTACATCTTTGTTTTGATGGTGCATGCTGGCAAGGTTTGTACCACCTACATAGCTACCTTCTTTCTGAAATCGACCATGAAGTGCTTCACTCCACAACTAGGTACTTCCAGTTGTTCGGTGGGTCAGTCATCCTTTTTATCTTTTGGTCAGTAACAAAAGCCTGATAATAATACACAAATATTGTTCTTGATACCCGACAAAATACTTTCAAATTGACGACGCTAATACTAGTATTATCAGCCTGTCCCGTCAATAATCCCTAAAGGGACTCTGAAGTCATAAATGGACAGGGTACATTTACTTACCTCTAACCGTGAAAGGTCGCTAACCTCCCATAATAATAACTTGTTGTCCCTAAAAGGTAAATATCAGTTGTAATGAAACTATATTTTTTTTATATGCGCCTGACGGACATGGAGGATTGTATTGAATCTTTCTATGTCTGTACCTAATTCGTGAACAGGACAAGTCGCTGATGGTAAGTAGACACTGTAGTCCATGGAAATCAGTAATACCAAAGACATCGTCGATATGTAGCCAACTGAAATGTACCTGAGCGAAGATGATTTTATAAAGGTATCTATTGTAAATATATTCCATCCATCCATCCATCCATCAGCCCTTGGAGGTCCACTGCTGGACATAGGCCTCCCCTAACTTGCGCCACTCTGACCGGTCCTGAGCCGGTTCGTAAATATATTAGCGCATTAGAAATATGTCTCAACGTCTTCGCAAATTACATTAACATTGCAGATTACCTGCATGTAGTATTATGCTAGTTTGAATCAGACATGTATTCGTAATGTTTGCTTGTAGTCAGCATGTCCTACATTCACCAAGAATCAACATTTGGACGACATGTTCTTGTTCTTGACACTGTATTTGCTATAAATCAGTACAACGACATTTGTTGACTCACTACAAATAAGCCTACATCCACTAATCAAAACGTGTGGGTCAAGTTCAATCATTTCTCTGCACGTAACTCGCTATAGCTACGTTTCAGAAGCGCCTTACATTTACAAAGAGCAACGTCACTAAATACAATTGCTATTGATTTTTATCAGGCGTTTGATCAGTTTAATACATAATTAAAATCTAGTCATTAACAATTCACTCTTTCGTCTATCCTATTCTATGAAAAGCATTCCAAAACTTCAAGTTATCTGGTAATATCTAACTATCGCAGTAAGTTACTATATCTCGGATAATCTAACATTTTAACAAAAACATAACCGACTTCAAATGAAGTACATTATACTTTTGACATGGATACCACTGTCAGATCTCGCTCAAATTATTGTGGGACTACACGACAAGCACCAGCTTTCAATTAAAAAAAGAATCATCGAAATCGGTTGACGCGTTATTGAGTTATTCGTCCATTTATCGCGCACATACTTAATGCAAATTTAAGACTTATATGATTTTGACATGGATGCCATTGTCAGATCTCGTTCTTTATGTGGAACGACACGACAAGCACCAGCTTTCTATTAAAAAAAGAATCATCCAAATCGGTTCACCCAGTCCAAAGTTCTGAGGTAACAAACATAAAAAAAATACAGTCGAATTGAGAACCTCCCCCTTTTTTTGAAGTCGGTTAAAAATAAGTGATCGATTTATTAACTACAATTAATGTACTCAGTGCAGACACAAACAACTGTAATAGCCATAGAAAAGCAGCCATAACTTTGTTTACTATCCTCTCAGAATGTCTAATCTAAGCACCTATATAATTTTTACTTCCTATTCCGCGAAGAAAATACCTTCAGTAATTTTAGCGTGAAAGAGTTACAGACATCCTTACACCCTCACAAACTTTCACACTAAAATATCAGGAGGATATAGAATAAAAACCTATTTGTATAGTTTCTAACCCACGAGTAGGTACAATTTTCGATTGGAGATTTTTAGGAGTTGAGTGAGAAAATTGCCAAGCGAAAAAGGGTTTACTTCGAATGGTAGAATACCCGCGATTTACTACTGATCCTCAGTTGCAGCGGTATTCCTGTATTGCAGTAAGACATGAATTATTCGAAATCATAACATTGTTGGTTCCAAGAGAAGTTCAATATCCGTCTTGGGTTTATGCGCTTAGGCCACATCTAGACTTGCGGAATTGTATGTACATACTAAGTGAGTATCATAGTATAGTTTTTTTTAATTAGTCAACAATTAACTAATAAGACTATGTATTATTATGGTAATTAGGGAAGGCCTTTATCTAGTGGACTTTAAAATGCTGTTACTATTTTTTGTTTAGTATCTACATTGACACTATATTACAGTGTATGTTAGTTTTAAACTATTAATTTGTTTTCAATCGGAACAAAATATGTAGGTAGGTACTTTAAAATATGTAACGCCGATATTTTTATGAATTATATTTTTTGATGTAGACAGAAAATTTTGTAAGTCATCCTGTATTGGTTTGATATTTTGTTATATTATAGTCTACCTTTCTAAAACTCAATGGAATACAATAATGAGCTAAGCTCGAAGGGTCTAAGAACGAACCTTCGAGATAAGCAACAAACAAGATAATCGCTGTAATTGTTTTGGAAAACGGCACGTAAATTAATGAATTGTTCGTATATACCTTACTATACTTATATACTTATCGGTGCAGTCTAAAATAAGTTCGTAATAATCTTTGAAATGAAGAAAAAGGGAACTGTCAAGAAGACAGACAGATTGAGAGTATCGCGAATCAAAGTAAACAAAAAAACAACGTTGAATTGATAAAATCGGGTGTTATCAGGCAATAAACGGATAGTATCCTTGTGCCTGTCGAATTATGGGTTTTATTTAGTATCCTGGTAATCCTGACACATAAGTACGCCCACAGAGAGAGATCTATGTTCATAGTACTGGACTCAGATGATCTGAACATACGAATGAGTACCTCCACAGAGCCTTCTGCTATATCAGAAGTGGCCCAGAAACCCAGATGGTGAGATAATTTTCATGAGAATTTGAGAAATAAATTTCAGAAAATAAATGAAGTTTGAATGACATTTGAAATAAGCTTGAAGGAAAATTTTACAAAGGGATACGATACAAAATCAATCAAACCTCAGATTAAAGAAATAAAAGGAATCAAACATAAAGGAGATGATGAGATCATGGAGTGTGATACTAAAGTTGGGCTTTATTTAAAAATCCGAGAAATAAATGGAAATGAGAATTTGGTTTCAGGTTTTTCACAAAAGAAATGCAAGATGAGTAGCCACAGTGAATATGATGTTTGATATCATGCAACTGAAAGTAACCTATCTTAAATTTTTCAGCTAAAGAAAAACGGCGAGATTTGAATCAGTGTATCTATTTGCTGCGAGTGTGGAACGGGGCTGGTTTCGTCCAAATTGCAACGGGTTGTTGATGCTCCTAGCGGCGCAGCGGCGCTGCTGTTGTGAGCGCTGTGTTTCGCGCTAATTACATGACTTAATAGGCATAAAGCTTTCAATCGTTAACATTTCATTTACCTTTAGAGAACCCAATACTCAAAAACTTAAGATAATTATGCTAGGGTTGGTAAAGATGCAATTGTATATTGTACTAAATGAAGTAATCTCCTGGTTTACTATACGTGAAATAATATAGTGCATCAGAACAACTAACCTACCCGTGCCGCTGAGTCAAGTAATATAATCAAGTGGTCACTCTAGCATATGAATCTTATCATTACATTTATTACTACGTTCTGTTTTTCATACGTGTTAAGATGGTCATGTAAAATCCTTGAATATAACATTGGCGTTTTCTACGTAGTTGAAACCCTTTAGCGCTTTTAAAGTTTTACTGCGAACTTCAATGATCGCGTGTATGACTGCAGATTGTTGCAAAGTAGACTGAATGATAACTTAATATCTTCATGAGTAACAGTAACTGCATATTTAAATAGTAACATTATTTCATTTCATATTGTGTGACAATATTTTGATAGAGATTGGGTTATTATAAAATTGCCATCCCTATGATTTGATATGTCACATGTTTTGACGTAAGTATTAAAATCTGTCGAAGTGACAACTGACCACAATAATTATGATGAAAATAAATTTTGAAATGTCATTCTCCTGCCGTGTTGACCACAGAGTACTTTGTTATGTGTTGACTACAGACCACTCTTCTACAGACTTACACATTTCAATAGAGTTGAATTTGAATATTATATTTGATTCGTAACTACTACAAATAAAATTGGGATATTATCAAATTAGCGTTAGAATAAATGTGATAAGATATAATGAATGCAGTAAAATCAGGTTGGATCCTAAATTCAAAAATCCATTTCAAATCATTGTGTTTCTTACTTTCTCGCTAATGATCGGTGCCGTTTCTTAAATTCTAAAAAGGCAAAATGTTGAAACAGGATTTGTTGGTAGGATGACGAGATGAGTTGTTGATACGACGTCAAGCTTTGTATCTTTCTTTTTATTAACTAATACAAAAGTAAATTGATTAATTGATGTGGTACTGATGATTATTTGTTGATTGAATTGAAATTTAACGATGAATGAATAAACCACGCTGCGGACTAATGAGTCATATGTAGTGTTCTAACTTGTTATGTTATGAGATAAATTGTTTAACCAGTATGTTTAGTTGACTTCGTATTAAGCTTGGCTTAATAAGGGCTCTTTATCTGTAACAGCCGTGACTGTTTAAATTGTCTGAAGGTTAAACTGTTAAAGTAGAGATCAATGCAGTATTTCGTATGATGGTGTTGAGGCAGTTGGGCCAACACAATGCTTAGTGACACTTGGGTTGGGAACGCAAAAAAAAAGGCGTGTCCTGTGTGAGAACGCTCGAGTGAGCATGTATGTGGATCCGAGAGAGATCAGTGATATAAGTGTACCAAGCAAAGTGATTAATTTGTTGATTTGAAAAAAATATGATGATGATGATCAACCTTCAGCCATTTTTCTGTATGTTGAACTGCGCCATTAAGTGTACAAATCCAGGTTGGATATTGCTTAAACTGTGTAAATACTGGTTAGACAATAACAAAAAGTATCTTAATTCTGGAAGAGCGATTTAAAATATCTTGAAGGTGATTTTGATGTTATAATTTGATGTTATGTTAATTGTGGTTTATCTTTAAAACGAAAGTTGAGCAGTATATACGGAAACGAGAGGGTTAAATGCCCTTCCGTTAATTTATTGAGGAATGATTGAGTTTATTGAATATAGTTGATATGGGAGTTGTGAAATTTTATCGGGGATTACGAGCACACACAAAACATACACACACATACACTTCCCTCACTTCATGAAATCAGAATAGCCGAACGAAATACTGTGCTGATTTTGTCTTTACAGAATGATCACACGAGGACGTGTGAGTCGTCAGCGATGGCCGCAACAGTGAGAGGAAAGGATGAAATTCTAAGATTCGGTGACGACGCCGCGACGTACTAAACGATCGACGCGAGACGTAAAGACTTTCAAATCGTGCAAATAATAATTTGGTAGTTCCGTAATAAAGAAAGTGTTGTTATGGAGTTTCTTGCGCTGCTTCTTCTCCATAACGAGAACACATTGCGAAGCAGTGGTAATGCTAAAAAATGAACTAATGCTATTTTTGCGGGATTTCGGGCAACAAAGAGCTTTGTTGTAACCTTTGGCAGTAAAGTAAAGGAAAGTTAATGAGAATGCCTGTAGGTCATGTACCAGTCGATGTTGATATTAATAATGATTTTGCTGATGAATAAGATAAGATGGGAACTCGAGTCAGTAACTTTGTAGCGCCAGTGGCAATTACGATCGAAGTGCGATTCGTGTTTTGCTCTGGTATGATATGTGTATGGTAGCAACGGAGATTGCTGGTTGGCTTTGAAGGCCGTGGAGATTGAAGGACTTACTCGAGATCATTGAAAATGTTTGTTAATGCTTTTGATAATTGAAGTTAACGACTATGGTACGTGGCTCAGGATAATTATTCCAAATTCGTAATTGTTCTTGGAGATCCTTGTTTATGTAACGTTTGTTAAATATGACGCGATTTAGTACGATTCACACACGAGGACGTGTGTCTTGTCAGTATGGCCGTATCGGTGCAGTCTAAAATAAGTTCGTAATAATCTTTGAAATGAAGAAAAAGGGAACTGTCAAGAAGACAGACAGATTGAGAGTATCGCGAATCAAAGTAAACAAAAAAACAACGTTGAATTGATAAAATCGGGTGTTATCAGGCAATAAACGGATAGTATCCTTGTGCCTGTCGAATTATGGGTTTTATTTAGTATCCTGGTAATCCTGACACATAAGTACGCCCACAGAGAGAGATCTATGTTCATAGTACTGGACTCAGATGATCTGAACATACGAATGAGTACCTCCACAGAGCCTTCTGCTATATACTTATATATACTTATACTTACTGAACATACCGTTGCACATACATCATGGTTAATCGCTTAGAAAAAATTGCTTAATTATTCATGAAGTAATTTAAGAGGATGAAAGACATTTTAACGAAACATTGATAAAGAAAATGTACTAACTTATGTTTTCCTTTTTACGCTCGATTTATTTTTAGGGAAAGTTGCTTTGGATGACAAAGGAAGGCTTATATTATTACGATATTTTACGTAAAACATTGTTTGTTTGTAGTTTGTTAAGAAAATTCTGATGAAATTAAGGTCAGTAGTACTTTTGGTTCTTTACATACATAATTAAAGTATTTTCATTTTAAAAAGTCAAGAACTTACTATATTTTGTGTTTAGATAGGTACTTATTATTAATACTTACAAAATATAAGACTTCATACAAAATTGCTCAGAAAAACTGGTATTGATTAGGGCGTGACTATCTAGTAAGCTATAGCTGTAGGTTCTAATTCTAAATGTCCATAACTCGTTATCATCTATAAGCCTCTCTAATTATTTGTAAGCATGTATTATTAAACTCTGTAACTGTTATGTTGTGTTAAACTATAATATTAAACTATGTATTCTCATTCTCATGAGTTCCATGACTACAACTTTTTATCACGTATCCTTTTGCAGGTATTTACCGTCAAATAACCGCTAAATGTTTATTAACCTTAAGTGATAGTTAGCGTAAGACCTCATTAATGTATTTCAAACATATAAAACATCATCCGACAACCGACACAATCGCAACTCTGCTCCGACCCTTAAATATCGTTCTGACGTTTAATATAAATTTTGGTATTTTACTCACTATTTTCCAATAAGAGCAGCATTCCAATATCGAATGAAGATCCACATTTACAGTCAAAGAGATTTCGGATTTCATTGAATACTAGAGTATTTTAACTGCACCCCGTAAACCTAACCGTGGCTCAGCATTTCAAACTCATATTAATTTATTATTCAGGACAAATCTATTTAGCGTTATATTGATAGCAATAACTGATTGGACTACATATCTTTTATTCACAACGGCGAACCGTGCACCGTGCA